>CACRXK020004295.1:3130-32339 GCA_902702795.2 Paramuricea clavata | reverse complement strand
GCAATGATTGGTTTGCAAACTACTTGACTGACAGAAAACAGATAGTTAAATATAATGTAACTTACTCAACTGAAAAAACGATCAAATGTGGAGTTCCTCAAGGAACAGTTTTGGGCCCATTACTTTTTCTTTTATATATCAATGATATACATTGCTCTAGTAATCTTTCGTTTATATTGTTTGCAGATGAGACCAATTTATTTCGTTCAGGAAAAGACCCGAAACAACTTGAAATAGAAATAAATCATGAACTTATACTTGTGCAAACATGGCTTAAGGATAATCAGCTTACCTTAAATATTAAAAAGACTAACTACATTATATTCAAATCATTCAGGAAAAAACATAACGCAAATCTAACCTTTAAGATTAATGATAAAATTATACAAAATGCTAAAGAAACTAAATTCCTTGGTATTATAATTGATGAACACTTAACATGGGAAAGTCATATTGATTACATAACTAAGAAATTATTAAAAGTATCTAACATTCTTTGTAAAGTTCGTCACTATCTAAATAAAAAACATCTCATAACTCTATATCATACTCTTGTTTACCCACATTTATATTACGGTAATATACTATGGGCTAGCAACTATAAAACAAGATTAAAGTCAGTATCAACGATACAGAAAAAGATTCTGAAAATAATATCATTTTTGCCTTATACTTTCTCATCTTCAACCCTTTTTTCAATGCTAGAAATACTAAATATTAATAAGATAAACAATGTTATTCATTGCCATAATACCAGAGGCTCTATGAAATTACACAAACACTACAATAAAACAAACTATGGATTGTATTCCACAAAAAACAGATGCACAGTAGTGTGGAATATGTTGCCGGAATACATTAAAAATAGCGATAGTAAATACATATTTAAGTGCAATCTAAAATTATATCTTCTTTCTTCTGAAGATTATTAGTTGTACTCACCAAAAATGTAAATAAAAATAATTTATAACTTTATAAAGTTAATTTGTATTAGTGGACCTCATATATCTTGAACCTGACATTATCTGACACTATTCTCCTTTGTTATATTAGTTTGTTTTTTAAATTTTTTAGGGTGGACTACTAGAAAAGCCCTGACGGGCTTGTTAGTCTTCCTTCCATATGAATTGTATCTTTATATTTTATCAAAATTGTAACTGTATCATTATATATCATTTGCTTAGTGGCTCCCCGTAAATACTACACCTTCTCAATGCGCATGTGTAGTAGAACGTAAACATCAGAGAACGTGCGAAATTGCACAGGTCGGAAAGCAAGGAGCGAAGCAAAAATGGCTTTTAGATTTTTACAAACTACAAGGTTTTTGAAGTCTTTCGCAATTGCATCTTTTAATAAACGGGTAATGCTTTAAAATACTTCTATATTTTTTAAAATATCTAATTCACAAGTTGTATTAATTATAGAATATATTGTAATATTGAATATCAAGTAGTCGAGGTGGTATGGACGTATGGTCAATAATAATAGTAATATTGATAAAATATTTATTTTGTTTTATGGTAAAGAATTTAAGTGGTGATATATGGAAATTGGGAAAGTTGAATCATGTTGCTATTGCAGTGAATAACCTAGGTAAGTTTTTGTAAAATCATGTATAAAAATTGAAGAATGTTGAGTTGTTTGAAGTAAATTGTCAGTTTAAATATTTATGATTTTATGGTTATTTAGAGAGCGCTACCAAATTGTATAAAGATGTGCTGGGGGCAAGCATTAGTGAAAAACAAGTAAAGATATATTTGTGTGTTTCATTCTGGTAATTTGTGAAACACTTGCAGGTGGTTCCCAGACTGCAAAGTTTGGAAATTGCGCGCGGAAGATTTCGAAAATTTCATAGTAAATATATAGAAAGCATCAAAAATGCGCGTGGAAGATCTTCCGCGCGCGGTGGAGAAAATACAGTCTGGGGTAGTTCTACTTGTAAAAATTAACCCATTGATTGGCAGCACTCTCCAAACATGTGAACTCACCCACATTGAGCCGGTGACACCCGCATTTTGAATCATCACCCACATAAAAAATGGCACTTAATATCACTAGCATTCATTGAAATTCACTCGCATTCATTGAAATTCACATGCATAATCAGATGAAGTTGAAGATTTTGTAGGAGCGGAGATTATACTGAACTAGCCTTTTATTCCCTTTTATGAAACTTTGCGAAACTTTTATTCCCTTTTACGAAACTTTGTGAAACTCTGCGAAACTTTTACTTAACCCTGTATTCTGTAACTTCACTCCAATTACATTTGAGGAGTTCACATAATCAGATGAACTAGAAGATTTTGTAGGAGCGGAGGCTATGCTTAACTAGCCTTTTATTCCCTTTTACGAAACTTTGCAAAACTTTTATTCCCTTTTATGAAACTTTGTGAAACTTTTATTCCCTTTTACGAAACTTTGCAAAACTTTTATTCCCTTTTACGAAACTTTGTGAAACCTTTATCCCCAAGGTTTTACAAAACTTTGTGAAACTTTGCAAAACTTTTATTTAACCCAGTATTCTGTAATTCTAAATACATTTGAAGACTTCACATTTAAGTATTTTAACCCTTTAAGTGGCAATGACATGTGCCCAGATGCACCCTACTTTATTACCTTACTCTCTCTAACGCCAGATGTTACAATTTTACTCGTCAGGAGGAGAGTGCTGCCACTCAATGGGTTAAATAAGAGCAGAAATTTTGTTCACTTTTTGGCTACAAAAAGTAGTTGTTATTGGCATTGTAGTTGTTACTGTACAGTGTTTCAGTGTGTGTATTGGCATCACCCGCAATCTAGGTACTGAGGGTACTAGGTACTGTCTAGGTCTGACTCTCCCCTTGACAAGTAAAATTATCTGGCATTACACCGAGTAAATTAATAAAGTAGGGTCCATCAGGGCACATTTGCCACAAGTGTTAACACACCAGACTTACTAATATGTGTTGTTAGTATATTATGTTTACGACAAATTGCTCTGTCTAACACCAATATGATTTTTGTGCTCAAGGCGGGAAAGGGTTGGCCTGGGTGTTAATGTTTTAATAAATGTTTCTTACAGGCTTTGCCAGAGCATGGTGTGTATACAGTGTTTGTGGACTTGGGAAACACAAAAATTGAGGTATGTTACTTTTTGTCTTCAACTGAAGTTTGTCAAAGTTTCAAACTGTATCGGTCAGTACCCACCCAGGTTGACAATCGTGCCAAGATCCCAGCAAGATCTTGACAAGATCTTACCCAAGATCTTACCAAGATCATGCCATATTAGATAACATAAATCTTGCAAGATCATGGAAAGATCTTGCATGATCTTGCAAGATCTTTCCAAGTTCTTGCAGGATCTTGCCAAGATCCTGCAAGATCTTACCAAATATCTTGTCTTCCCATGATAACAAGATCTTGCCATGATAATGGCAAGATCTTGCAAGACCCTGCAAGATCTTACGTAAGATCCTGCAAGAACTTGGAAAGATCTTGCAAGATCATACAAGATCTTTCCATGATCTTGCAGGATTTATGTAAGATCTTGGCATGATCTTGGTACAAATCCTTCAAGATCTTGCCATGATCCTCCAAGATCTTACCAAAATCCAGAAAGATCTTGCCATGATTCTCCAAGATCTTACCAAAATCCAGCAAGATCTTGCCATGATCCTCCAAGATCTTACCAAAATCCAGCAAGACCTTGCCATGATCCTCCAAGATCTTACCGAAAATCCTGCGAGATCTTGCCATGATCCTCCAATATCTTATCAAAATCCAGCAAGATCTTGCCATGACCCCACAAGATTTTACCAAGTTCGTGGCAAGAACACATGGCAGATACAGAATGAAGAGGCTCTACATGAAATATACTATACTCTGGATATAACTTTGATTGAATTTATCAAACTTTGGCCACAAGTTATCCATCTGAAATTTATGAAAAAAGTATTAGCTGTTTCTGCCACAGAACCAGATTTTATGTTCCACAGGCTTTATATCGTGAACGAAGATGACCGTTAGTTACGTCAATAAATCTCACAAACTAACTTATTTTACTGTCCAAATTTTGTCGCAACTAGCTTCTATATCCGCTGGGTGATAACAGTCCGATTGCAGGATTCCTAAAAAACAAACCAGATGGTGGAATACATCATATTTGTATTGAGGTGTGTCTTTATTATATATAATTTTTCTTGCTTTTTCTTCAGACATTTGAACTGGAATTATTTTCGAGTGGGTTGCGTAGTTTTGAAAACTCTCGTGTAAAACTAAAATTGCGAACTTATTTCCAATTATTTGGTCCAATTAAGTTAGAGTTTCGAAACTAGGGTTAGACGACAACAATGGTGTATGCGCTTAGTAGTATTTACTAGAAAACTTTTATGTGTATTTTCTATTTTGCTGCCATAGTGAAAAATTAAATCTTGTATGACGGAACTTTACCAGTGTAAAATTAGTTGTAATTTACGTACTACGGAGTTTGCCTTGTTAGGACTTCATCTTCGAGTCTGTTTGCCAATCCCTTATCTAACTCACCTTTTACTTTTTGTAATGTCCACTATATTCTTGTTTTAAGGGACTGGTCATAAAGTAACTGCTAGGGTAGGCTGGAGGTAAATCACAAATTTTGCCAATAAGTTTGGTGACCCATCTTAGGATGTAGATAAATATTTCAAAGCCCATCCAATCTTACCAAATTTATTTCATGACCCACCCACCCAATCTAAATTGGGAAAATACACTTTTATAATAAAAAAAACTTGCAGGTATGAACATTGTAAATATACACCGGCACTGTATTGGCAAACATAATTCCACCAAGCTTGACCAACACATTCATCACCAATTACGATACTGAGCTGCTCTCCAGTTGGTTGTATTTCCTGTGATTCGACCACTTCTTGTTGTTGTTGTTGTTGTTGTTGTTGTTGTATAAAACAAAGTACTGGCTTCAATAGCATCATTTGTATTTGATAAATTGGATAGTTTTGTTTACTTTTATTATTAATATCTTTATATATAATATATAATTAACATGGGTTTTTGTTTGGTGGCCCAACCGTAGACATACAAAAGGATTGGCGGCCCATCGAAACTGCCCAGAAATTTTTCATGGCCCATCCCAAATCACTCCAGCCCACCCTAGCAGTTACTTTATGACCGGTCCCTAACGTGGTAGTTTTGTAAATTTTACTGAGTTTTATTAAAGCTTCTTATTGCAGGAGATTTTGAGCATTGAGATCAGTTCTCGACATAGACTTTGGAACATATATACTCACTGTTCATCAGATTTGTGTATTTCCATTTTTGCTCCTATATGTTTATTCATAGGTTAGTGATATCTATAAAGCTGTTGCAGATTTAAAGTCGAAAAATATTCGGTTGCTGAGCCCTGAACCTCGGGTATGTAATTGACTATATCTTCTCCAACTGATATGATCAGACATCTTATGGTGGCTTTTATATCTGACTGTATTTCAGATTGGTGCACATGGAAAACCAGTGATGTTTCTTCATCCAAAGGATTGTGGTGGAGTTTTAGTTGAATTAGAACAGGAATGATTACGTACGATAATTATACACAGAAGAAAATACTTCAGTCAACAAAACTTGTCATAAATGGAGCTGCCATTCAAGGGACAGAGCAGGACTTGAATTTTACTGAATGCCGTGGATCATTGCGGCAACGACGGCAATTTTTTGGTTATCCGGCATTCCATGTTTCGCGCACCAAAAAAGGTTAGGGTTAGGGGTTAGGTATTAGGTTTAGGGGTTAGGGTTAGGGTTAGGTTTAAGGTTAGGGTTAGGGTGTGTATATATGTGTATGGAAGTATCTATATATGTGTAGATGGAAGTATCCGTTACATAACGTTTACTATATTGGTGCGCGAAACACGGAACGATCACCAATTTTTTGCCGTTTAGTGTAATTTTTATACTATTCACTTTGCATTACTATTTTGATACTTGAAGATGTTGATCAAATCATGCGTAAACTACTATTTTAGTCGCAGTTTTCTTCGAGAAAAACACTAAAGAAATACGTTAACATGTTTCTAGCTTGTCAGCAATCCAAAGTAACAATAAAATTAAATTTTTATTACATTAATTTGAAAAAATGCCGTGGAAACTGCCAGAATTGCCGTACGGCCCGTAGACAGCTGTTACGTTCAACGGCAATTTTTAACGCCATTGCCGTCGATTGATTTTCGGGAAATTCGAGGAATTGTATATAGTTAATGCCCTGGTCAAACAAGGGCATAACGGGAGATAGGTCTCCGGTCAAAATCTGTTTTTGACCTGTCATTGATACGCTTACAGTACACTAACAGTGGAAAACTCAGTATTAGAAACTTCTGGTTCGATACATCATAGTTTCATGTTTTAATTGAAGACGTCAGCAATCACATTAGAAGGCGTGAAAATGTGGCCGGTCAAAATGACCGGTGAGGTAAAAAAGTGACCGAAGCCCGAATTTGCGCTGACAACTGGAATCTAAAAGATCGGCTGATGACGTAGCCATTACGTCACTAATAGAATTCGCAAGCTCTTCTTTGCGAGCATTCCTAATTTAATTAGAGTTCTGACGTAATCAATCGCTACTGCTATGCGATTCGTCCGTTTTTTATTCACTGGCAGTTACGATTGTGACAAAGTTCTTCACTGGATCGCTAACAATCGTTGTCCGATCAGATCGCGCAAAAGAAAATGGGAATTATCACGTGGAAGATATATGAGACAAGGTATAAACGTTTGTCATGTGAAATTTTTGGTCTCGGTTTTGGGCACTGAGTTGTTGACGGAAAAATATTTTTGAGATGTTTTTTGCAGCTACTTTTGCTGTTTTCAAGTGTTCTGAAACTTGTCTATTGAAGTTCAAAACATTAGTTTTGTTTTGGAATTTTCCGGACTGTGACAGATATTAAATATTTAGGCCCATTTACTAAAATATGAAACTAGTTTTAAAGTGCAAAAATTGTTACAAAGTGCACTCCAGATGCGCTAAAATTTCTGCGTTGGATCGAGTGTTATGTTGACCAACTCTAGCGAGCTGAAGAACCGCCAATGATTTGCATCTCAGTTCTTTCTGTGAGAAGAAAAGTTACTCTGAGATACTTTTCAGTTAGCTGCGAGCAAAGATTGATTCAACTGTGAGATTTTGAATAAAATAAATGGTTCTAGGTCCTTCATCACTGCGGTAAACTAAATCACGTGCAAATCACAGTCGAACCGCAAAGACAACTGCGTTTCCGTGAGCGCTCTTCAAGTGAACATCTTAATCGCGACTAGTGCGTTTTGGAGAGACAACGGATTTCTTTCAAAATCGCTAAACTCAAGGTTTTTAGGGAACAGCGAAACAAGGCATATCAGTTCAATGGGAACAGGGAAGGCAAAGCTTAAGTCGAAAAAATCCTAGAGAATATGGGACTCATGGTGAAATCTTTGAGAGCAAAGGAGCAAAGGAAAACTTTTCAACTGAACACAGACACAGCCAGACCTCCCCTCTGTGGGTGACCCATACATAACTTCCCATTTCAATTCTCAAATTGCAAACGTGTTTATAATTAATATTTTGTAACTCCTTCCTATGGACAAACTTACTCACGGGCAATTTTTCCTTGCCGGACAAAGTTTATTTGCTCGTGTGTACGGCAAAGCATTTTCAGGTTGTTGAAAAAAATTGACAATTTTTCTTTAACAAGGAGCCCTCCAAAACTAGTCATATCATCCAGCTTTGGGACAAGGAAAATCAGTTTGTTCGTGCGTACGGCCGCCAAGCCCAAGGAAAACTTGACAAGTGTACTAATACTTCTGTGGTTTTGGCAAACAAAGGGCAGCCAGGGGCGAAACTTGAGGGGGGGGGGTATGGGGGTGTGTGGCACCCCCAAAATACGAATCACACCGATTGGCAGCTAGGGCAATCAAAATGCGAAAAATTCCAATAAAATTAAATGAATTATGAGTACAATTTTCAATGATAGAATGTAGAGTTATTAAGTAACTTACTACACTGCTAGCAAACAATAAGCAATTCGTATGCATGTACATTGCGATTGGCATCGGCAGTTCAATTAACACTATTATACTATAGCTTAGTGATGTATTGTATTAGCGCTGGCGCTGCATTTTGATTTTGGCAGGGCAATTCTGCCAGACACCCCCCTAATTAAAAGGGGCTAGTTTCGCTCCTGAGGGCAGCCTAGTCTAGACGTGAGATGAATCGCTTTAAAGTTTAAATTAACAACATTCCATGATGCACACGAGGAACAAAATTTGTCAAGGAAAACTTGTCATGGAAACCTGCCATTAATTCGGGAAAAATAGGATGCCTTGCACGGACATGAACGTCACTCAAATTTTCCATTATTCAAATTCATGTGGGCGGATCACGTTTTTTGATTTGCATTGTGTACTTACTTTTCAATTCAGTGATTGCGTTGATAATTTCCGCTCATCGGCTCATGCATGCGATGAAACAACTTTTCACGAACATTCTGGCTCCAAATGTCTTTGATATTAACAGCCCAATAAGAAAGACTACAATGAATAACTGTGTTCTAAAAATATATTAGGATATAATACAATAAGTATATCACGCAATTGATTTAATGTTCGACATTCGAGTATTTCATGGCACGTGGGCAGAGGTACGTGGGTACAGTTGACAAAACTGACAAAGGTTGACATTTTATAGCAGCTAAGCAAATAAAACTGCATCCTTCATTTCTAGTTATTCCCAATTACAAAGACTAAATTCAAGACTATATATTACCCGGCTATAATATGAAATGAAAAGTTGAACATTCTCGCTCTGATTACGGCCAGTTGATCAGGTGGAATAAGTCGAATATATATATATCGATGGATCTTGAAAATTTGCTGGTAACAAGTGTATTCTAAAACTATTGTGAAATTTTGACTTGAGTCTTGATCCATCATTGACAATCACTTGAGTTTTTCAAGAGACAAGGGGAGTTGCATGAATTTTCAGAGGACGTGCAAAAAAATCTCAGGGGTGGTGCGCACTTCCCCACACCTCCCCTCAAACTGGCTGACCATAGAAAAAATATGAGTTACAGTAGTGATGAGGCAGATCTTAGGTTTAGACCTTTGTAGTTCTTTCATACTTCCAATAGACCTTCAGCGACTATTCTCTTTTACCCAATGGCCTCGTTCCCATGTTAACTTATTTTAGCATGTCAGGGGCAGATAAAGATTGTACTGCCCATGTTTTCCTGGACGAATTTGTTTCTTGCTCTTGATCTTACTAAGCCGCTTAGTTTGTTTTGTTTTGTGACAAAACATGAGTAAGTATTTGACATGAAAACGAGGCCATTGGATAAAAGAGAATAATCGGTAAGGTCTATTGAGAATTGAAAAGGGGATAACTATTCTCATATTGCGGGAACCACTGAGTATTTTAATTAAAACAATACAATAGTAACTCTGAAAAGTCAAAACCGTAAACGTTTCACATTAAAAAAAGTTTTAAAAGTGTTTATTTATTCACTGTTGTCATATATTCTTCTCATATATGCCTCGCCCAATAGGAAGCCAGGATTTTGTTCATTCTAGAATATGATTGGTCAGTATTATATATGCCAAATACAGAAACCCTTGCCGCGCTATTGAACAAAGCGTTCCGCTCGAAAGTTTGTCGAACGAAGGGGAGTTTGTTTGATTTTAGGGCTGTTTCTCTCAATATTTTTATAGCTATGGCTACTGCTACACGTTCAAATCACAGTCACAGTACGCCGGCAAATAAGAAGTCGGATAACGCCAGTTTTGCATCGCCAACGAAAATATCGAGGATGCAGGAACGGGACGAACTTGGGCATTTGAACAATCGCTTATCTGTGTATATCGAGCGAGTGAAGAATTTAGAAGCCGAAAATGCTAGTCTATCGGCCGAGATTGAAACGACAAAGGTCCGTACGGAAAACGAGGTGAACAATATGAAAAACATGTTCGAAAATGAGCTCAGCGATGCTCGAAAAATGCTGGACGAAACCTCGATGGAAAAGGCTCGAATACAGCTCGAAAGCGGGCGAAACGCGAGCATTGTTGCAGAATACAAAATAAAGTAAGTAAACATGGCTTGTTTCACGATCGCTTTCAACGACGTGTTCTTATTTATACGTAGTTCTGAACAGGGTTTATTAATAAACTAAGTAAATAAGTTTTCGTATATATTTTTTGTCGAAGCACGTGTAAATAAATATGGCGACATTCTAGTTCCTTCTATAAAAACACCTTGATACGTGTTACTTTGTCGGTGTCTGTCTTTGGTTGCGGTCGATTTCAAATATATAGATGTATATCGTAAACAACTCGTGCATTACACAGCATTTTGATTAAAGATACACTTAAATTCCAAGCAGAAAACAAACTATTTGTCAAGATTGCTGGCCAGTCACGAAAATATATATTGATTATTGAGCATATTGAATTAATAATAACGATCAAACTTGACTGTCATGCACAATTCGAGCGGGCATTAGCAGCGTTTGTATGCAATAAACCCAGCGTTCTATAAAAAAATTGACACTTTGAGAAAGGTGTAGTACATCTGTGTGGGCTATAAAGACATAACACCCGGTAAAAGAGGCTATATTATTAAAGACTTGTTAATTAAACGGTGTTATTTCAAGATTTCGTGACCTGCTTTTGGAGCTGTCACAGAAGGCGTAGAAAATTAGCGTCGTTTATTTATAATGGCCATTTGCTTTATGCTTTTGTTTCAAATTGTTCTCCCTAAATTGCCACAGAGTTACTCTAGCGAACTATAATTGCATTTATACTTCGTGAGTTAATATTTGAGATTAAGTCCAATATTTCTTGGCAACATATGACGTCCTTTGCCTTCAAAATTATACCAAATGTTTGTGGTGAAGAATGCAAACAATGTTTTAATAGGAAATGAACCTATGCTATAAAAACCCCGTTTACACGAGCAAAATTTTATTGTGACAAATTTCATATGTCAAAGATATTTTGCTCGTGTAGATGGTAAATTTGTGACAAATTTATTGTGACAAATGCATTTGAACAAAAGCTAGCATGATCCTACAGTTTTCATAAAGCTGTGTTTAGCCAACGTGTCCAGCTGGGCTTTGTGTGTGGACAATAGCAATAAATGTTGTTTTCAAGATTTTCTAATAAAACCTCTGGAATTGTGGTTCTGGGTGAAACAATGTGATAAAGTCCCTGAGTACCACACCTTATAGACTGTCAATATTGAACTTGATGATGGATCATTCCAGAAAACATCTACCATTGGTTATATTTGTATTATTACGCAGGAGATTAACTGTAACGAAACATAAGTGCTTGACAACACAGATTTTGATTGAAAAAATCTACATAAGTACAAAGTATATTTGCCTGGATATATTATGTGTCGCATTCTGTAGCTGTGTAGCACACCATCTATCTGGCATGCTTTTGCTCTTAATTTGCCCCTGAAATAATGATTGACAAATTGCAAGGTGTGATTAATCGTACCGGAGGCACTCCAATATGGTTGTATAGTACCTCTTTGTTTTTAGCCACGTATTTTGTAGGTACAGTATGCAGAACTCTTGCTATCTGCGTACTTAGCTCCCACTTGTACCATGTAGCATATGACGTTTCCAAGCCTAAGTTATTCAAAACCATGTAATGAAAGTCTGACATGACTTGGCATTAAACATGATTGGACTGATGTGAACTGATGAGATGGGACTAAGTACCCCTTGAGTCTTAAGTTTGTACCAGTTCAAGTATGTGGAGTACCAGTCAGGTACGACTAAAAGTTTTGAATTATTGCACCCTGCATTGTGTTTCAAATGTGTCCACACAAGTTGACTCATTGATTATTTAATTTGTCAGTAATAATAACAGGGCTGCAAATAAATGTTTGACTTGACAGGACATTTGTCCGATCACTTTTAATTTTGGTCGGACATAACTTGAATTTGGTCGGACAAAAACCAACATCACTAAATTTGGTCTGACATATATACGTCACAAAATATATATATATATATAAGTCACAAGACCATTGTATAGCCATTCCGACGCAACGTATTAAGTAAAATGCTAGAATGCCTTATTGCAAAATGCAAATTGAGTGAATTTGCAATTGGATTTTGTCACAGCAAAGAAATGTATGTGACAATTTTTTTTTGTGATCAGATGGACCAATGTCCAATCGAAATTACTTTGTTTAGCAACAATTGTTCGCCTGAAGACGGACATTTAAAATGTCCGAAACGTTGCAAATTTAATTACATTAACCTTTTGTATATATCCTTGAGAAATAAAAATGAATAATAAGTTATGAACAACAAAGGTGAAAGTTTTAGAAACAAGATTAAAATTACTTTTGCTCGGACATTTGCCAAATTTAGTCTGACATTGTCCGACAGTAATTTGCAGCCGTGTAATAATATCCTGTGATAGTTTAACATAGGCTGTTGCGGTATACCGATAATTATCGTTTTTATAAATATCGATCATGCGATATTGAAATTTTCGTTATATCAGAATATCTATATTTTTGGTATTATCGATATCACGTTTACATTTGTATATATTTAGATGTCATATCAAGCTTTTTGAAGCGCTGATTGGAGTTATTTTAGAAGGACAAAGATGATAAATGTGCTAACTCTGCAAGCAAAATTCAATCTCGAAAAAATATCAATATATCGGTATTTTTTTCCTTTTTCGGTTTTTTAAAATATTAAATATCGCACCGGCTAGTTTTACGGAGTGTCAGCTACGGTCAAAATCTGGCATTATACACCGTTTTCACAATTACATCTATTAGCCAGCAATTTCACAATTTAGATCAGCCAAAAACGTAACTATTATCAATAGAGTAGCCAGCCCGACGATTTAGTCCCACTATACAAATATTTTCGTGTTCATTGACTGTGAAAACAATCAATTTCTAAAGAAATGAATGATAATAATTTTGAATTTGCATAGCAGGACTAAATTGTTGGGCTGGCTACCCCACTGACTATTATATATATAAATTATTGTTCAACTTCAAAACTTTGCTCAAGAAAAATTTGGGTACCAGATAAGTGTTGTGATACCCTGGTTCCAGAGGTTTAAAATAAACCTCTGGTTGAAAGCGGCAATTGATTCATCGAGTGCACCAATCAGTTTGAATTAGGGTCAGATGTTGACTCTGTCTCCTGATTGGATAATTGTATTAAAGCTCTCTGATTGGTTATAGATGTTTTGTTTGAATCAATCAAAGAGCTTTAATACAATCATCCAATCAGAGACAGAGTCGGGTCTGACCAGTAATTCAATCATCCAATCAGAGACAGAGTCGGGGTCTAATTCAAACTGATTGGCGCGGCTCGAATCAATTGCCGCTTTCAACCAGAGGTTTATTTTTCCTCTCCCCTTCGCAATGAAAATAATAAAAATAAACCTCTGGAACCAGGGTAGTGTTGTGAGGATGTCATCCCCTATTTTTAGATTTGGGTTAGGATTAGGGTTTAACCCATTAAGAGGCAGAGCTTCCCCATTGATGAGTAAAATCGTCTGGCGTTAGACAAGTAAAAAAAATAAGTAGCGCGCACTGGGGTGCATTGCGGCTCAATGGGTTAAAACACAAAATGATACAAAATTACAAAAGTCTAAAAATATTAACTCTGTCTAAAACGTGACAGGTATAGTCAACCTTGCAGGAAAAGCAAGAGTATCTTGCATGCATCTTATTGGCAGATGACGTCATCCCTTGGGCATATAAGAAGCCCCATTGCAACTTTAGATCACCCCGGATGAAGACACTAGACTGGATCGAGTGTCGAAACGTTGGGTCTTGATTACAATTCGACTGGGCTTTGTAATCATTTATTTAAACCAGAGTAACCAGCAAACTTTAACATCATTTGAAAACAGAAAATCTTGCTTAATTAAAATTATGTTATATACAATTGCGAAAAATTGTCGGTATTTTTTCTGTTTTCGGGGTGTCTTTTCAATACCGCAACAGCCTAGCAGGGCTGGAAACTTGCGGTATCCCGATATCCACAGGATATCAGATTTTAATTTTGGATACTGGGTATCATAAGCTCAGTATCATAAGCTCAGTATCCCAACTGGATACTAGGAAAACTTAGAAATTGCGATAGTAGATAATCATCTAGACGTTTGGCATGTTTCTGAACTTCAATGTCTACGGATTTTGGCAGAATATTTAAAAAAAAAAAATTTCACAAACGGTGCTTTCTTTCGTATCGCCGCAGTGTATTGTTTTCAGTTTTTTCGAATTTCAATACATATTTTTATTATTGAAACTAAAGGCCAGGTTTTTGCTCAGCAACTGAAGGCCTGGTTGCAAGGTAAAATTTTGCCTTGCTTAGATACTGGAAATAGAATATCTAGTATCCAGATCTGGGTTACTATATTTCAAGGATGGATACTAGATTCTATGATGCTGGTATCCACTTGGATACTGACAAAAATTTCAAGTTTCGAGCCCTGCCTAGTTAAGCTGGTCATGGGGGAGTGATTGAAGCTCAAAATTCAAATGTACCTCTTCCTTAGGTATGATGATACATCCAAGAAGCTCAACACATGCGAAGAGAATCTTCAACTTGCCGAGACGAAACTTTGTCACAGTGAGAAAATCTTGGAGAAAACAATTCGAGATAAACGAAAGATGGAAGGTGACGTTGACGTGTTGGAAAAGGAAAATTATGCGCTGAAAGAAGCTGTTGAGACGTCAAAGTGTAGTCTGGAGGAAGAAATATTGCTCAGAGTTGACATTGAACATCAACTCCAGTCGACAAAAGAAGAGATGAATTTTAAACAGCAAATGTTTAACAAGGTAGAATTTTTGGACAGCATTCACCCCCCTCCCTCCCGAAACTTTTTTCTCAATTCTAAAAAACTATACATTATAATTAATTTGTACTATTTCCAGGATCTCCCCTCCTGAAAAAAATTGTAGTTTTACATGGATGTCCCCCCCCCCCTGGAAAGTGTGGCTGAGCAGGATAAACTCCCCCTTCCCTGAGAGGGGAGACACTTGGAAAATGGGTTGAAAGTGGGTGATGCTTCCTCCCATCCAGGGTCTTAGCTAGCATTTTATATCTTGGGCGTGTTTCTAAATTTCCAGTGTGTGCCCATGTGTCAATTGCCTTGAATAGCCTTTAAAACATGATTCCGGTTATGCTTGTTAACAATAGACTATACCTGTGGTTGTTCTATGCTTTTCAACCAAATATGAGGCGAGCATATGCTCATATTTCGCACTGACATTATAATAAATTATTTTAGCAACTGTTGGGGGCATTTAAAGCCATTTAAACAACCATATAGTGCCCATTATCCATCAAAACATTAAAATATCACGGATCACTTTTAGCAATTTCAACAACTACAGTAGATTTTACAAAGAAAGTATGTATGTTGTAAGTAGAAACACCTTATTTTATGAACCTACATGTATGGCCAAAAATAAATATTTAATACTGAAGCCGCGTTCATTTCATCTAGCCGTGTTTTTACATTTTTGGCCACGATAACACGGCCTTCTAGCTAAGACCCTGCTCCCACCTTGGATTGGAAAATGTAGTGGATGAACCCCCCTACAATCTGGGGGTGGTCCTCTTGTCTTGCCCCCATGAGGTCATAATTTTAAAACTTCAGAAATAGCACTATATGTGGTACCTATACCCTCTCCCTATCATATTTGGGCCAGGGCATATCCCCTTGCACCTTAGTTCTTTTCCTCAATGTGTTGTGTGACTTCCAGGAGTTGCAGGAGATGAGGAATCAAATCCAGCATGTTGAGAAGCAGAAAGTGAAAATTGAAAGTGACTACAAGTCAAAATATGAAGGCATCATGACCGAGAAGCTGCAAGAATTACGTGATATCTATGATGAAGAAAATGAAAAGCTTACAAATGATGTTCAGAATCTGTACTTAGCTAAGGTATGGAATTGTATGGAACTCAACCTTGCTTCCCTCATCTTTGCAATGTCTACCACCCCACATCTTCTGATCTCTTCATTCCATAATGTCTCTGATCTGCTCTACTTCATCTCATCTTATTACACTGTACCTTCTCTGCAATGTCTACTACCCCACATTATCTTCTGATCTCTTCAATGTGTCCATACACCTTCTCTGCAATGTCTACTACCCCACATTATCTTTGGATCTCTATTCTCTTCATTCCATAATGTCTTTGACCAGCTCTCATCATCTCTTATTACGTGTCCATGAACCTTCTCTGCAATGTCTATCACCCCACATTATCTTCTGATCTCTTCATTCCATAATTTTCTGACCAGCTCTCATGAATCATCATTTCTTATTATGTGTCCATTCATCTTCTCTGCAATGTCCTACCACCACAGACTATCTTCTGATCTCTTCATTCTGTAATGTCTCTGACCAGCTCTCATTTCGTCTTGTTATCTGTCCATACATCTCTGCATTGTCTACTACCCCACATTATCTTCTGATCTCTTCATTCCATAACTCTATCATCATCATTTCTTATTATGTGTCCATTCATCCTCTCTGCAATGTCTACCACCCCAGACTATCTTCATTCTATAATATCTCAGATCTTTTCTTATTATATCTCAATGTTGCTTCCCTCGTCTTCTCTGTAATGTACTGTATACCTGTACCTTCACCAAAACCTGTAAGGTTCATCTCAACATTCACATTTCCCTCCCACAAATTATGAGTGTAATTTCAGTATGAAGATATGAAAGATCAAGCAAGAGAAGATAGCAATAAGCTTGCTGAAGCAAGAGACACAAATAGAGATCTGACAAACAAGTTGGAAGATGTCCGAGCTGAACATACAGTTGCCCAATCAAAGGTAACTAAGGAACTTTGTTACATCATTTTATTAAAGTACATAATGTTGGAGAGCAAATAGATGACAGTTATCCCTGTCCCCAATAAAAACCTTTGAGAGACTGACCTGAACCAAGTCTTTTTAAATCCCTGTTAACATAATTTAGTCACGTGCGTAAAAGGTTGGGTAAATGAAAAACAAAACAACTCAAGGGTTGCGTTAACTATTAAAATGTGTTGTTATTTCCAAAGCATGACTCACTCAAATATTGAAGACTAAAAAGCAATGTCAACAGTCATATGTCAATACAATATGTAAATCAATCAGAGTCTCTATCTTGATCATTTTCCGATTTGCCAAGGAGGCAAATGGTATCTCCAAATGTGCAGACAACATGAAACTTTAGACTGCAGAAAATTGCACAGGACACAGGGTTCGTAGCGGTCTTTGAAATCTTCGAAAGTCTTTAAATTAGAATGCAGGTCTTTAAGGTCTTTGAAAAATCTTTCAATTGTGTGAAAAAGCGAAGAAAGTGTATTACTCTCGTAATTTTTCGACAGCTGATTGCTCTCAAAGGTCTTTGAAAAGTCTTTGAAAATAGACAGAAAAAATCTTTGAAAGTCTTTGAATTGTTTTGATCTTGGAGACTACACGAATCCTGCCGACATGTGTGATAACTGCATGGTACCCGGGTAAAGACCTATACCTAAAATGATAATGTTTTGTGATTGGCTTTCAGAAACAAAAATGATCATTGTTCGTGACTCGTTCTTTAGAAAGACGATTTCTATAGTTTTATTGTCTTTCATTGTTATAATCAACCAACCACGAGCCTGGATAGTGTAGGTAGATGATGACCCTGGTATCCTTTTGTGAAGTTTTTGGCCAGGGGTGGGTATTTAGTTTTTAAATAATATTTGAGGTATTTTTTACCAAGAAAAACATTTGTCTTCAGTGCCACCCCCTGTCATAAATAATGACCGGTTCCTAAAATTTAACCCAGCTGTTTTAGTTTATGTATTTATGTACGTCTGTTTACTTCAAAACTTCAGAGAAGAAAAGTCCTACTGATCCAGATAATATTTCTGAAGAAGTATTTTCAAATTTTTAAACAAACAAATATGGCTTTGAGAAAGATATTTTGTTTCAAACATGAGTGATGTTAACATTCTTGTTTTTGTAAAAGGTCGACTCCCTTCAAAAGCGGCACAAAGAGCTGGAAGTTCTGCTTGATGAGAAACAACGTCGTGCCAATGACACCATTAACTTGCGTGACGAAGAAATCAGGGATCTCCGTGAAAGCATGGAGGAACAGCTTGCACAGTACGAAGATTTGATGGGAGTTAAAGTTGCCTTAGATATGGAACTTGCTGCTTATAGAAAGCTGCTGGAAGGCGAGGAAGTCAGGTAGGTCTGGAACAAAGCTCCTTGGTAGAGACACTTATAGAAAGACTTATAAAAATCTGGTACCAAATATCACGATTCACAAGCATTGTTTAGGAGCAAGTGGCAAGCATCCAATCACACCCGTATAACGTAATTGTTATATTAAATAATGACTATTAAAAAAACTTATATATATGATTCTGTACAATGCATGGCACTGGAAACTAACTAGGAAAATCAATGTTTTAAAATTTTTAAACATTTTTATTGTTAACCATTGAGTAGTAAGATCGTGAATCATGCATAATTGATTTTCCTTGTTGTTTTTTTTTTAATTAAAAGGGCTGAAATGCGCCTTAAAACCCATCAATCAAATGGCTTAACTGTGCCTTTGAAATGTATATCCAACGATTTTTTTCTTGTTACAGATTAAACATCACTCCCCCGCCTTCGCCAGTGTTTGGTGATAATTTCAAACCGAAAAGATCGAACAAGAGGCCGCGTACTGAAGACTTGCAAGCCACAACCACGAGCACAACTACTGCGGCAACTGGAAATGTCCAGATTATTGAATCGGATAACCAGGGGAAATTTGTAAGACTTTTCAACAGTGGCACGAAGGTAAATTGGAAGTACCGTTGCCCCCGTCTTAATTCTTATTGTTTAACTGCATTTCAGTAGGGGAGGTATTGCGCCTGAACTATACCTGAAAAAGATATCTCAAACATGTAGTGTTGTGTCAGAACCATTGTCTGAACTACCTGAAGAAGATCTCAAACATGGGGTCCAGTCTAGGTAGTATTCTACAAAACGGCTGAAAAGGATTGGCATAGAGAAACATATATTCTTGGTTTGTAGCTAACAAAAGAATATGATTAGCAGCTCTTCTATTTGGAGCGTCTTTTTATCCAACATGACCGCCGTATCTTTATGTTGTAAATCTCAAGGGATTGATTGCAAACCACCTATATTACTCTGTCTCTAAGGACAACTCGTGAATCCATAATCCACGTTTACTGCGATGAAAAATATGCTGCTGTCACGTGACCAAATTTGCATTTTTTCGGACAACTTTCGCACTCCGCTATTCAAAGTGTATACACGTGCGCGATATAAACAAGCGAAAATATCGCAAAATAAGGACGATTTGAAAGTTTTTTTTTTGTATTTGTGGGTATATTTTAACTCCTGTAAGTGTAATATAGCGAAGAGAAAAATGGTAATGAGAATAAGCGTGTTTCGGACATGACTGTTGCCGAACTAAAGGAGTATTTGAAAATGCGTGGCGTTACTGCAAACGGCTATTTAAAACCTGCTTTACTTCAAATTGCTCAAGCAGTGGAGAAAATGATGTTGCCGATTGACCCAAATCATGAATATGGAAATTCGGATCTCAAGAACGCAAGAGAAACATTTATTATTCATGATATGGTGATACGTCAGCCATTGTCATATCCAGTTGTGAACGACTTTATACTAGATTCGCGACCCTTCGGTTTGTATATTTTTAACTGTTTAATATAAAGCTCAGCTGAGTATGATAAACAGGGACTTGCCTCATATAAATCATTCGAAGATTATAGAGGCTGCAAGCACATCGCAGCCTGTTTGTATTCGCTGGAGGATGTACTGCATAATCGGTAATCGCGAGAGTGTAACATCTGGTCCATGCCAGGTCTTAGTAGAAAAGCGCAAATATATTGATTATAAAATATAACTTACTTTATTCCCATCAGCTGTAGCTGGTATCGGATCACGGATAATCCGCTGTGGGTCCATTTTCGTCAATAAAATGAAAACCGCATATATAGCTGTCTTTCCGACAGACGAACTTGTCGCCTCGACAACATGCATTTATCCAAATTTGCCTTCTTTCCTTAGATTTATTCTCACTTGGGAAACTGTAGAAAGATACTGAAGTCCCATTGTCCTTTTTTAAGCGTGCTGGTTACCTCGAATCGCTTTTGCATATTCCCCAAGCACATCTCTTTACCATAATTTGTGAATCACTTATAGTATAATCATGGATAGTATAATCGAGGCCGTCGAGCGAAATATATCCCTATATTTTCGTACCCACACAACGGGAAATTTTTCTCTTCGCTACATATTACACTTACAGGAGTTAAAATATACCCACAAATACAAAAAAAACCCTTTCAAATCGTCCTTATTTTGCGATATTTTCGCTTGTTTATATCGCGCACGTGTATACACTTGAATAGCGGAGTGCGAAAGTTGTCCGAAAAAATGCAAATTTGGTCACGTGACAGCAACATATTTTTCATCGCAGTAAACGTGGATTATATACACGTCTATACATTGCTACAAAAACTCAAATTTTTTTCCATTGTTTTATTTTATCAAATCCTAGGAGGAAATGATGGGCGGTTGGATCGTTTCTAGAACGATTGATGGTCAGGAACCGATTAGTTATAAATTTACACCAAAGTTTGTTCTTAGAGGTGGCCAATCAGTTACGGTGAGTTGATTACTGATAAATTTTAGCCTGAATTCCAATTCATCATTTCCCCTGCTAATTCAGGCCGTGTTTACGCTATGACACTACGGCAAATTTACCGTAGCGCGCGTATTGATTTGTATCCGGAGTGCCAAGCGTAGTGGTCCGTAGTTGGTACGCTACTTCAAACAATTTCGTTACAGTGTAAACACAATACTAAGAAACGTAGTGAATTTTTAACGAAATGCTAGCCGTAGCGTTATAGTGTAAACGCGGCCTCAGTGAGAGCAAGGCCTTGGATGAGCATTGAAGCAAACTTGACCCAACGATCTCAAATGATGCCCAAAATTACGTTGGAACTCCTGTGTGTGTGTGTTTTCCCTTATTTCCGGTAATAAGAATGTATAACTTATCCCAAGGTAATAAGAATAGCCACATACGATAATATAGTAATGGTAATAAGAAAGTTTTATTTGCCCAAGAATATCGTACATATTGTATTTCAAAACTAAACTAAGTTTATTTTCACTGGATAACTCTATCAGTTTTAAACTGTTCTTCATAGAGGACCAGTAGGATAAGGAGACATTCCTTACTTAAATGTGTGTGATGTCTCCACACCTGGCAAACTGAAACGTTTGCTTAACCGCGGTGGGAATAGAACCCACCGACCCCTTTGGTTTGCTAGTGAAATCCTCGACCTCGGAGCTCATTTGGTACAGCATTGGAGTAGCAAACCAAAGGTCGCGCGTTCGTTTCCCACCGCTGTCAAGCAAACTTTTCAGCTTTCCCGGTGTGAACACACAACATCACAAGCATATATTTTCACCTGAGTACATGACACCAGAAACAAACAGTTCATTCCTTACTTGTCCAGTGTTACTGCAGGAGGAATTGTAAACCAATTTTATTTATACGTAGTTCTAAGCTATTCTTCCTGATGATCATCCCTTGTTCAGTTTTGGTCCTGAAGAAAACCTGACGCTTTTGGTTGCGTTAAACTAGAAACACTCTTAGTTGGTGAAATTATAATTGGGAAGCCCTTGTCACATGACACCCTTTCGCCTTTACGAGAGCCCACCCTTAACTAAATTCTGCAAATGATAAATTGTCTCTGACTGGTAAATTTATGTTTTCAAAGATCTGGGCGAATCAGGGAGGTGGTCAGCACAAACCACCGACAGACTTGGTATTCCGACAGCAATCATCATGGGGAACTGGCAAGGGAATTAAAACAGCAGTCACCGATAACGAGGGCAAGGTGCGTAATACTTTATGTCAGTTTGCTGACGAACATCAGGAATTGCATGACTTTGAAATCAGATTGCTTGCGTCTGTAGTTGGCGTGACCGACTACAAAAAATATGTTATGCTGACTTTGTGAATTGTGAGATACAGCCGTTTTAAGCTCTGGTTAAACGTTGATAAGAGTTGATAAAAGTTGGCAAGCGAGAGTTTACATCAGAGTTTTCTCAACTCTCGTGCACCGGTGTGTGGAGGTGCCTTGAAAGGTGCCCGTGGTGCGATATTTTTTCCATGCCTGTTTGAAAAGAGGATTAAAAACAGATTATTAAAACAATAGGCTAATAGCTAAGTTTTAGTTTTTAAAAAAATTAAGAACTTTAGATCTTTCAAAAATTGTGTAAGTTGAGAATATTAAAAGTGCCGAAATTTGAAAATCTAATTGAAATTCCATCTCTATAACATACGCAAATTTCTTTCCATGGACCCCTAATCAAGGTCGGTTAAAGTCCACTAATCGCAAATATAATTTTTAGTATGTGTAGTATTAATTTGTCGGATGTGATGTCAATATAGTGAATTTCATGCATAAATAATTACGCTGATTTATGCTGATTTAATTTATGTTTCATGCATAAATAATTACGCACATTTTACCAAAATTTAATCAATTCGTCCTAGGACAATGTCCATTATAGTCGCACCAATTTTCGTATTAATACGTTTTATTGTGGTATTTTTTTACGTTATCAGGCTGAAATACATACACGAACATAACATACACACACGAACATAACCTAACCGGCAACTTTTGAGACATATTTAGCAAATACCATGCTTTGTGAAACTAGTACTACCGTCGCTTGCAACTAAGGATGAACCGTCGCAGATAAAGCATTGTCTATTCTCATGTCAAACTTCAATGTTTTTACCGAGAAAGTTCAATGTTTGTGATGACATTTGATGGTTTCAATTCGCTCAGCCAATCAGCTTGGAGCTGGTTGAACGTGATTGGCTGATCAGATTAAAAACTGTTGAGTGCTCTTGACAAACATTGAACTTTCTCGGTAAAAACATTATTAAACTTTGTCATGAGAATAGACAATGTTTTACCAGCAACCGTTCATCCTTAGCTGCAAGCGATGGTATTCTTACAATTACTTAATTACTTTGTTCTCTTGCCTTGCAGGAAGTAGCTAGTTTATTGGAAGAAGCAGTTGTAACTACCTTTGATGATTGCGATTCAGGCGCAAATGATTCCATTACTACAAGAAGACGAACTAAACTGGTATGCTTTAATCGTTCTTTTTCAGAATTACTTCCTAGAGGTGCACTAACGCAAGAAGAAACTAAGCTGTATTCATATTAGGTAGCTCTGTCAGTTCAAACCTGTTTTCTTTAGTTTTCCCATATGAGGCTTATCCCATGGAAAATCTAAACGAAACTAACTTGTTTATACTGGATAGCTCCATCAGTACAAAACTGTTCTCCTGCACGTAAAAACGCACAAGTTGCCACAGGTCTGCAAACAAGTTGTTATAAATCTGTTCACAAGCAGTCGACAAGCTGTCTTCGCACTGCTTGTTCCCAGTTGTTGTAAGAAGTTTGAAACAAGCTGTTAACAGCTTCTAACAAGTTTTGATGGCATTATCAGACTTGTAGCAAAGTTGTTCAAACAAGTCTGATACAGTCATGATATGACAAGAATGCTACAAGGTTGATGACACAAGGTTGTAACAACATTGTGATATCATATTCATGACTGTATCGTACTTGTTGGAACAACCTTGCAACAAGTCAGTCTGATAATATCAACAAGGTTGTTACAAGTTGTTAACAGTTTGGAACAGACAACTTGGGACAAGCAGTGCGAAGACAACTTGTTGGCAGACTTGCTACAAAATGTGAGATTTTGCGTGTGTAGCTGGACGTGCAGTTAAGGTCCATGTCTTATTTGTTCAGTGAGGATTGCCCTTATTTATTCAATCTCAGCGCTGCAAATAACGGCCAGTCATCGGTCAATGGCGTATGTTAATTTCCCCGGTCATCATGACCGTCAAGTTTGTGTAATTATTTGCAGCGTTGTAATTTTACCACAGCTAAAGTGTCCAGTAAGGACCACATCTTATTAGATCAGTGTTACTTCAGAAAGAAATGGGAACCTCCTGTGTTTGGCAAAGTCAAACCGGACGCACTCTTCTCACTAGCTAGTGAGGCGAAAATATAGTCAGACCATGACAGGAAATAATGGTAGGCCCTGGCATCTATAGGATCCCAGAAAATTTTCTGACCTGGCTTAGGCCTTAAAAAATACCTGTGGTTCCGGTTTCCCGACCGACCCTATTTTGTTCTGCCGACCCTATTATTTTTTCGACGCGATTGACCGTGCGACCCTATTTTCTCCGGGTGGCTGCGGGCTGCTCACACAGCGTGCCAAAATCGTGTCTGTTGTCACACTAATTATTGAACCAAACTGCCTAAATTTGTCCATAGGAAATACGCATCTCTATAGTTAATATTGATGTCGGGACTCTACTGAAAATCGCCCAGCAAAAAACCGCCAAAACCATGAAAAAAATATTCAAAAAAATTTATTTCCGACCTACCTACCCTAATTTTTTCACGATTTGAAACTAGAACCACAGGTATTTTTTTAGGGCATTGGGGCATTACATTAACAGGCACAGAAAATAATTTATTAGGAAGAATATTAGTAGCCTGCATGGCAGGCGGTCTCTAAAATCGGGCAAGCCTGGGAAAGACCCGCCTGCCATGCAGGCTAGAATATTAGTGATCTCGACAGAAAAGTTGACCTAAAACATAGATCCCTGCTATGTATGCTGTACGAATCGAAGTTCTCAACATTTATTCTAAAGAACAAACACTTTTCTTTTCAGATGCGTGCTGGGGGAGCGAATGATGAAAAATGTATAATTTCGTAGTGAAGAATTTACTTTCTTGTCGTTCAGCAGTATATGACGTGGAGGCGTCGGTTGTGTTCGCAATAAGCTTATACTAACACTAGTGTAAATATAAACTGTATGCAAATTGTATTTGCCTTAAACAAAACTTACGCAGGTTGCTATTGGATTATTTTACAATATCGCTAATCGTAAATATATCTTGCTATTTACTGGGCTTTTGTTGTATTTTATGTGTTTTGTGTGATGTCTGGTTTTACCTCGAGCATGCGCAAAACAAGTGCACCACAAAGGCGAAGAAATAGTAATACTATTTTTGACTAAATACCAAGGCTTCTGATTCCGAGCAAACTAACAGATTGAAGCCTGGTTTAACTATCAAAGTTTCTGTGATCACATTAGGAATTTTGCTTCGGTAAGAAGATTTTCTAACTTTTGAAGGTTTTGTAAGAAATGTTTTAGGGAACTGACTTGGTGTTTAACATCAAGTCTGTTTGCTCAAACCATAGCCTATCAGGGGTCGAAATTTAAATTTTTTGTACTATACAGCCGGAATAGTAGATTTTTATATTTTCTATTCCGTCTGAAGATCCACTATTCCTTAATGTACTGTTTCTGACAGCCTGTTCATGCAGGGTCCGCGCTATAGAATAACAATATAACCATGATCTATATTGGTCGACGTTTATTCATAAATCTGGTCCTTCACCGTCGCGTGTGTATTGTATTCTTGTCCAACTAACCAATAGCAATGTTTTAGGAAAGTCGCCTATCCGTGACTCGAACAATAGGGAAACTGGAAATTGCTATTGGTGGATTTGGTAAAAATGCAATGCACACGTGACGGTGAAACGACTAGATTTATGAATAAACGTTGACTAACATAGATAATGAGTTATATTGTTATTCTAATGAGTTTCACAACCATCTTCCCTTCGATAGGCTATGGTCAAACATTTCTTGCAAATCCTTCAAAACGTAGAATTTATCATGATAGTAATGTTGTGGTTTACACAATCAAAGTTTCTGTGATCACAGTAGGAATTTTGTGCAAACCATCGCCATAATATCATGGCTATCGCCTATCATCATCATAACCTAACCTCGTTTCCAGGCTCTTCCCTGGGAACAAGGTTGCCCACTTTGTTATTTTTAAATATTTTAGTGGATGATTGATATATATATGTTCATTGCTATTGGGAGACTAGTTCGGTGCCTAAAATATTTGGTGAAGTTTAAAATGACGCATTTTGTCCCCATGTCCGTTCTGTTGCGCATTTTAACGTACCCCATGTCCGTTCCGCATTTTAACCCAATATCCGGTTCCGTATTTTAACCCATATCCGTTCCGCATTTTAACCCCGTATCCGTTCTGCATTTTAACCCATATCCGTTCCGCATTTTAACCCCGTATCCGTTCCGCATTTTAACCCATTCCGTTCCGCGTTTTAACCCCGCATCCGCATTTTACCCAGATCATTAGACCTTCACGTGATGCTAACAAACGGCGCGTGACAAAAAGTAAAAAACAAAACAAAGATGGCTTCGAAGAAAGGTGTAGACGAAGTAAAACTGATATCAAAACCAAGCTTTTTCGGCACGAAAAAAGATAAAAATACGTCTCTACTCCTATGGTTACAAGGTCTTGTTATTTTTCTGTTAGTTATTGGCATTCTGGTCTATGTTTGCCTTGTAATTACCAATACCACTCAAAAAGGTACTTGCGCTGGCGGAATACATATAGACGATCTCAAAGGCAAGATTTATTTATCAAACCGTGAAGACCCATCCTCAATCATTGCTGAAATCGGGAAAAATTTAGGCAAGTATAGGTTGGAAAGGCGGCCTATTGAAGATGGTTTTGAATACACTTGGAAGAATGGTCCCAAACTTGTTGTTAGAAATTTGTTAGACAACTGCACTGATCTACATTGGTCAGAGATGGAAAATATCAATGATTACCCACTTGACTGTTTTGTGCTGAAAGATCGACATTGGTACGGCGGTGGTGAGCTGTATAATCAAGTTTGGCCGTTCGAAAAATCTGTCATGGAGATGGCTGCGTATTACCCACAAGACACCATTAACGCTAAATAC
This sequence comes from Paramuricea clavata, assembly GCA_902702795.2. Taxonomy (NCBI): domain Eukaryota; kingdom Metazoa; phylum Cnidaria; class Anthozoa; order Malacalcyonacea; family Plexauridae; genus Paramuricea; species Paramuricea clavata. The sequence continues at coordinate 5,415 of CACRXK020004295.1, read as the reverse complement.
CAGAACATTCCGGCATTTGGTCCTGTGTTGGGAAGATACTGGGTCAACTCCCAAGGCATTGCGATTATCGGAAATCAAATTTCACCGTTAGTTGTTGGTATAAACACGAAGAAAGAGCCTGGGCAGCTTTGTCTTTCCATCAACCCAACCCTATACCCACCTACAAGTGTCCCCCCTCAACTGCACTACCAAATATGCCAAGGCGATAATGTTAAAACCATCCACCAAGCAATGGTTAAAAAATTTTTTAAGAAAATAACAAAAGGTCCCGATGAGACAATGATGCGCTATCCAGTATGGTCGACGTGGGTTAGGTACCATTCGGAGGTGAACCAAAATGACGTCGAAGCGTTCCTTGATCAAATTGTGGCAAATCATTTCAATTGCAGTCAGCTTGAAATTGATGATAAGTACACAACAACGTATGGTGATTATGATTTTGATCCGGAAAAATTTCCCAAGCCACAAGAAATGATTGAAAAAATTCATAATGCCAGTTGCCGGGTCACAACTTGGGTTCATCCATTTTCCAACGTGTATTCTAAGTCTTACGCTGAGGGTAAGCAGAAGGGTATGTTTGTTGTTGGAGGGGATGGTAAGACCCCTGGATTTCTAAAGTGGTGGAATGGTTGGGCTGCTGCAGTTGACGTTACAAAACCCAGTGCCTACGATTGGTTTTATTATCGGCTAAAAGATTTTCAAAAAAAATATAGCATTGATTCGTTCAAATTTGATGCAGGTTCTGTGAGTTATCTACCCTTCCAGTACACCTTGAATGGTACCACTATACCATCTAATTACAGCGTACACTATGCACAACTTGCATCAGACATTAACAACATGGTTGAAGTTCGTGTTGCAGACCATAGCCAGAATTTGTCCGTATTTGTGCGGTTTCTAGACAGAGATGCAGAATGGAACACTCCAATGGGGTTGACATCCGTTATACCGACTGTCTTAACATTTGGAATTTTGGGCTATCCCTTCATCTTGCCTGATATGATTGGTGGAAATGGCCAGCCCTCCAAAGAGCTTTTTATCCGATGGATGCAACTGACTGCTTTCCTTCCCGCCATGCAGTTTTCAATTGCCCCATGGGATTTTGACAACGAAACCGTTGCAATTGCTCACAATATGATGAACATTCGAGCCAGCATAATGCCGACATTGATGGAAGGTGTCAATGAAACCATTGAAACTGGTGCCCCGATCATTCGTCCTTTATGGTGGGTTGCACCAGAGGACGAGACCGCCCTCACCATCGACCAGCAGTTTATGGTGTCGGACGTATACCTGGTAGCACCAGTTGTAACCAAGAATGCAAGCAACCATACCGTGTATCTACCCAAGGGTGTATGGATGGAGGAATTTGGAAACAAGACGAATCATACTATGGGGCAAGGTGGCACAGTTTTCTATAAAAATCCTGGCCTAGCTGATGTGTACTATTTTAAAAATATCACCCTTTTACATTATAGTTCTTTACATTAGACTAGTGTACTTTTTGTAACTGGGTTGCTTGATTGTAAATATTTTGTAGCAACTAATAAAACAAAAATGTTTAAAATAAATGTCCCACAAACAAAAGTATTAAATACAACTTTAATATAAATGTCATACTAAATAATTACCCTGCATGGGTTAGCCTCAGATTGTAGAATTGTAGAATCCATTTATTGGAAATCCAAAGGATATCATCCAAAGATTCATTTAAAATAGGAAAATAAATAAAATAAAATAGTTAATAAAATAAAATAAAATAGTTACAGTAATAAGTCTTATGTAATTTCACTAAGCTTCATATTTATTACAGGTAATGGAACATTTTTGCACTTTATATATTTTTCGCTGTGTTAGTTTCTTTAGGGCCGGTTTTGGGATTTTTGCACCTATTTTTCTTTCATGTTTGCCATTGTGATACTAAGGTAGAGTTGCCACCAGGGCTGCCAATTGCCCCGGGCCCCCACCTTAATAGGGCCCCAACTTGAGAGTGAGAGCCTAAAATTGAGTAGGTTCTTTAATCAGAGAATTTTTCAAATTGAGGGCCCCTCACAGTACCTCCACATGCAGTCTAGTTAAATTAAGGTCTAGTTGGGTCTAGCTTAAAAATAATGATGTCATGGGGCCCCCGGGAAAGATTTGGCCCGGGCCCCGCAAATTCTCTCAGCGGTCCTGGTTGCCACTCATAATTAACCTGAAGTTCAGGCCCTATCACAGAATAGGGCCTGACACAAAACCTATCTAAAGTGTGGGATTCCCGTCCACCTGGTGGACGGGAAATCTGA
>CACRXK020004294.1:3816-19724 GCA_902702795.2 Paramuricea clavata | reverse complement strand
GGGGGGGGGGGGGGGGGGGGTGAATATTTTCACGAAACGTTTGTTCGCCACCACAGCAACCTAACTAAATATATTGTATTTTTATGATTTATGATAAAACTACGCAAATATTTATTGTTTTTATCATAAATCGTAAAAATACAATAAATACAATATATTTAGTTAGGTTGCTGTCATGGCGAACAAACGTTTCGTCAAAATATTCACCCCCCCCCCCCCCCCCGTCATGTGCCCACGAGAAGTTTTCGCGAAGATTGCGCGTGACTTTCAAATGATTTGTTTTTTATTTTGAACCTAAATCGTTTACGGGAGGGTTTTTCCTTCCAAATGCGACTAATGTTTTCAATTTTTCGATTGGGACTATTCTACAATGAAGTACTCTTGAATACTGTAATCTAAATACATATGAAAACGAAGAAGTGGCATTTATCGGGCAGACAAACGGCGAGCCATTAAAATGGCAATGGCGGCAATTTGACGAAGTATCGAAGGACACGTTATCGGAGATAAAATACACTGCACTGCTTCAAAAGTTGATGAAACTTGGTTGAAATCTTCTTTAGCCATTTATCATTATGTAAAGGTACAACTGGATGATATTTGCGAGACTCGGCGATAAAAAGCGAACAAGACGGCAAAAATATATAGCTGAAATCGTGTTTTCGTGGGGGATGAGTGAAATAAAATGTACATTATATTTAAAGAAAACAATGACAATCCTTATGAAAACTACAATTATATTAAATTAAGCATAGTTTTTCATCCCATGATAATTTTGTTTAGGAAATAAGAACATTTAATTTCTGCCAGGCATATTAGTTATTTTATGCATAATTAGCAATTTTACCTGGGGTGATAAATGGTCATTTTCTTGTAAAATATTATACTTAGACAAATTTTTCCTTCCAATGACCACCCCTAAAAGCAACCCTTCTAAACACCATAAGCACTTCAGAAAGGCTGTCGCTTTTCGTTTTCGGAAGTTGGAGCTATGTCGGCACTGCCGTTTCAGGACAGGGTCATTTTCAGGACTTTCGCCCCAGATTCAGGTTTTGGCACATATGCCATGTTGACCGCCATGGTCATTTTACCTTAAAACAGTTGAGATTACCTGTGCTAAATGAAACGCATACAAAAAACTATACAGGTCCTAGACTATAAGTACTTCTGTGCATGTCTTACAAATAATTTCCATCACGATCATAGGTAGCTGCAGAAATGAATCGTTCCAAAGCTGCCAAACTCCTGATTATGGAAGGTGCTCCAGCTGGTGTGTATGACAACTTGGGAAACTCGGCCTTGTCTCTTCTTATTGAAAAGATTCCTGAAGTGGCTTTGGATGCAATGGATCAGTTTCATTCAGTAGACACAATCAATCGTAAAGAATTTTATTTTCTCAACTATCTGGAAGGAACAAAGTTAAAAGAACAGAAAACGCCTGCTCGAACTCCTCTGGAGATAGCTGTCCAGAATGAGAGATATGACGTCATCATGCATCCCGTCATGCAACGCCTTATTGGAGTGAAGTGGCAAATGTACGGCAAATGGGGCGCCATCCTTGATCTGGCAGTAAATCTAGTCTACACCATATTGTGGACGGTGCTTGCAGTCACCTTGCCAAGCTATGGACGAGATCTTTATTTACCACTCGCAGAAAACTCCTGGAGATTGGTCATCGGCATATTGCTTATGCTATTTACAATACTGGAGATAAGGAAACAGGTCGTGAGTAAGTACAAATCCTTGCTGTTTTCAACAGTTCCAACACTGTCGCTATTTAGCAATATTGCTCAGGCATTTATTGTATCTTACTTTAACAACACAACCGCGTGCAGGGAAACGGTTATTATGCAAATTAGTTCTTTCCAATGATTATTCTCCTCAGTATTTTAAGAGAAAAGTATTTTGGTGAACTAACATCCATATGTTTGACATTTATCTGAAGGTGCAAACTAGATTAAATGCGCACTAGCTATTGAGGGCATTAAGACCTTTCAACTTTTGAAGATTTGCTTATATACCTTTTGTTTGAACTTAGCTAATTAAAGATTTCGTTCGATCCATCCCGTTCAAACAAGAGATTTATCTAATTTTTTTATGACTACGTCTAGTCTACCGGTTTGCTGTATTGTTTTTGTTAGTTCCGGTTATCTTGAATGAGAAAATGACCATGTTTTTGTTTCAAAAGTTGAAATTTAAATTTGCCGACATTTTGTAGATACCGCGAATGAACAGACATTTTCCGAGGTGTTCTATTATCAATACAATAGGATAAAACATTGTTCTTTTACCCAAAGAGTATTTCTTTGAAAATCAGTTCGAACATCACGTAGAAAGATCGTTTGTTTATCCACGTGTTCGTTTCTCATTAGACACAATGAAAACCCGTCATGAATTGAAGAAATGGCGGGAATGGCGTGCTGCTGAACTTGAAAGAGATCTGGCATATTGTCATCCACGATGGCCGCAAGAGGCTCAATATCTTAGAGCAGAGATCAAAGCTGTGAGAAACCTCTCTCTTATCTCGGGATCGGATTGGTGGATATATTTTGATTGGGCTGCACTAGTGTCTATCCTAGCAACCATTGCATCTCATGTGACGTTTTTCCACTACAGTAATGATACATCTAAAGAAGTCCATCATTATATCATAATGCCACTACTGCTAATTCTCTGGTTTAGAATTTTCAAATACGCCAGACCCTTCGAAGGTGCAGGTCCTTTTGTAGTCATCTTTGGACATGTTTGGGGCGACATCATAAAGTGGGGATTTTTGAACTCCATCATTATCATTCCATTCACTTGTATATTCTGGATAACATTTGGTGCAATTTCCTTGAAACCTGTTTCCGGTTACGACAACGTTGGCCCGTTGTTATACAATATGTTTTCGATGATGGTTGTTAATGATCATGATTTTGACAAGTTAGAAGCAGCAAATCCAGTCATGGCGAGGTTGTTGTGTGGTGCTTTCATCGGGATTGCTGCAATAGTTACCCTAAATCTACTCATTGCTCTACTTTCGAACACATTCGAGAGATTGTACGAGAACGCAGTCGAGAACGCCGTCATGCAAAGAGCGCGAACCATACTCTTACTCCAAAAGTCGTTAAGAAAAAAGCAGAAAAAGAAATATTATGACTTCATTAAAACCAACGGAAGTCCAGAAGTTATTGTTAAAACTCTGGGTCGGTTACTAATGATGGACGGTGACGATCATGCGACTATTGAACGTGTCGGTGACGATGTGAAGGTGATTGTTAAAATACTTGGTGAAAAGTTTGGAAGAAAATTTGGCAAAGGAAAGAAATCAGATTTGGACTTTGTTAAAATGGACGTAAGCAAAGTAAGAAGATTTCAGGAGGAACTTATTGTGGACGTCAAAAATATGAAACAGGCATTGCAAACAATAACAGAAAAAGTAGAAGAAATTAACAACAACAACAACAACAACAACAACAACAACAACAACAACAACAACAACAACAACAACAACAACAACAACAACAACAACAACAACGACAACGCTGATGGCGATAACAGCAAGAATAACAGTGTCGGCACGTCATCGCCTATCGTAAAACCATCCACAAAGCTTTCGCTGCAAACCGGAAAGAAAAACCTCAAACAAAGACTTCGGAAGATATCGGAAAAAAGTTCCCAAGAGGAATCCGAAACGGAAACTTCAGAAACTGAGACAGACAGTGAAAGGATAACAAAAAATAACCGAGAAAAAGAGTGGATAAAGTCCAAAAGAAAAGATAGTGGACATAATAACCATAGAAAAAGCAGCGTCTTTAAAGATTTGTTTGACAAACGCAAAAAACACACCAAGGATTACAAACGACAACATCACGATTCGGAAAATATAGACCCACACACAACAAATCAGCAACTCGCATATCCACCTAAAGCAGATGGACAAAATGTTGGGTTTCCTTTTGGTCAGCATAGTTATCCTCGAAATCATTATCCGCAGATTCAGAACTACGTTGCCCCGCAAAATCAACGAATTCCATCAGAAACGAATCAACCCATCGCCGCTTATAATCAGGTACAGTATCATAAATTATTTGGAAGAAGTTAAAAAGAAGTTAAAAGTTACAAAGTTCCTTTTAATTTATGGAATGCCTCCACTTTTTTGTTGCCATGAAAGATTTCTAATTGTTCGAACAAAGTTTGAAGAAAATCATTGAGTTATGAATAAAACATTTCATGCTGCACTGACAAGTGGCGTTGAAGGTTTTCGATAGAAGTTATGTTGTTTGCATCATCCGTGCCCGTATATAGAATCGAACCCGTACATTTTGCTAATCTTGGTTAAGAGCTGTTAAATACAAACATTGGTGAATAATCGTTATTGATTTTACCAAGGTGATTTTTCTTCATCCAATAATGAGCACTTCTGTGACCACTCAATGAACCACAGGCGATTCTTTGTGATAATATTATAAAATTAAGGCGAGGGGTTGTTGCATGCATGTATTTCTATTATTATATAGATTTTATATTTACCTTTTAAAACTATGCACATCATATTCAATATCCTTTTTGAATTATTCAAACAGGTACCTCAGGGGAACAACCAATGGTTCGCAACAACACCCAACAGAAGTGGTCACCAACAGTATCCTCTCTCAATACAAAACCCTCACTTGCAACAGAGACAAGATCAAAACCAACGAACTGGTCAAGAACAAATTCGACCAAATTTCAACCAACACTCATCTCCACATATGAGACAGCCTACAAATTGGTATTTCGAAAATACCTCAAACACGTCTGTTCATCATCCTCCAACAGTTGAAAACATGACGTCAATGCAATCCTCGCCATATGTCAGAAGATCTCTTGCAAACAATCGTTTGCAGCAACCACTAGCAATGCAGAACACTGAGGAATCATATGGATACCAGAATTATGGCTTTCAGCCAATTGATCAAGATGTAAACCGCCAAATCATGCCAAGTGGATATGACAATAGACAGCTGATTCAGAACCAACCCGTTTTTATTCACAACAAAGATGGTCAAGCCAAACCAATCACAAGACCGATTACATCGTCAGCATTACGTGAGCCAATCGGATCACAATATTCACCAATTACAACGCAGGTTACCACACCATATCGCCAAAATGAAACGCAACATCTACCTAATGCCATGATGTCATCCCCTAAAATTGATTCTGAATTTCAGAAAAAAGGCACACCACAACATTTGATAAAGCAGAGAATCACCCCAAGAGAATCAACTCAACAGATCGAGAATAAAACAGCTCGAGCGAGTGCGGCGAGTGTTACTCATGACAAGCTAGTACCTCATGTAGACGTCCACTTGGTAGTGGACAGACATCAAGGGAGCAGATTTCCAGAATTCGGTCAGCACGGCGATTCAAAGGTCTTCATGGCAGAAATACCCCAACTTTCTACACAGTATAAAGTAAAACCCGAAGAAACAGAAAGAGTCGATACTTCATTTGGACCTGAAATTTTGACAGAAATGGCTTCAGTACAACCAGAAAGAAAAATACCCGAGGAACCAAATGTGGGCACCAATGAAGAAATTGAATATCAAGAATCTGTGTTTAGAACGACACAAGTGATTCAAGAAATTGATGTATTGCCAGTGAAAAGGACGGAAACCAGTCTAATGACACCAACTAGTCCAACCGATGATCGTAACTCGTATAATCAATATCGTCCTTCAACACCAGTTGCACCAGAAATTTTGGGAAAAGTGGTTTATTTTCAAGGCAAAATAGATGAAAGTCACTCCAAAGAATCTAGCAATAATAGTCAACAAGATGAAATCAAAATGTCGAAAGACAAGTCATTATCCATCGTCTCTGTGCAATCACAGTCTCCTGCAGCAACGATATCAGAGGATGCTCCACAAATACTTACAGACAAGACCTCTGCCGATGGTGATATTCCTTCGTCTGACCCTGATGCGACAAAGTTTAGAGTCGATAATGCCACACAGGTATGTTTTATATTGAACGTTTTATTATATATTACAGCAAATCATCCTTTTCAGCTTCATTTCGTGTCACACTTTAATCTTTATGTGCAGATATAGTATTTTGCTAACTAGATAGTGAGAACATACATACAGTATACACATTGAACACATAATTTAACACATTTTACGTATTTTGCTTCGGATGCAGGCAATGTATATTATTAACCTTATGGTTTTAGTCCTGACTGATGAAGCTTATGGATTTTTATTATTATTATAATTAATTTTAAGGTTTCAGAAAGTAAAGCTAGAAACGACGAAGGACATAAATCGGGTTCAGCTAAAGAACTACAGCCTGCTGGTGACAATGAAATACATGAAGAACTTTCACATCGAGATACAGAAAACGATATCACAGACGGAGTGTTGTCAGAAGAGGTTGCAGTGACCGGAATGAAAACTGATCCTGTTCCGAATATAGGCTGGGTTTAGATGCTGTGCTTATGTCGAAATGTTTCATGATTCAAATCTATCATCATGAATAGCAAAGAACAATGTTTGTTCTCGAACGCTTAGAATGTATATAATCACATGTTCATATAGCTACACATACATAATATACTGTATATTTGACACACGTGGCCAAATTTTGCCGCACTTTAATAGAACTAGAATATATGTAATCTAACAATTAGATTGTTAAAATAGTTAATGATATACGTGTACACAAACTATGCTTCCCAGTCTGTCAACAAACTGTACTTTACTACATGTACTAAATTTTAGCTTAGAGAAGGCTATACTTCGACATAACTCAATGAAGTCATTTTTATAGTCCAGGGGCCGGTTGTTCGAAGCCCGTTTAGCTTAAACGGTGGATAAGTCAAAATTAACTAACAGATTCACACATTTTATAAATGACTGAACTTAAATCTCATGCACTAAATATATAGTTGCAAACATAATTGTTCTACTCAAGTTGCAATATTTTAGTTTGGTTACTTGATGAATGTACAAACTTGATCAATATTTTAGATTTATCCACCGTTTAAGCTAAATGGGCTCCGAACAACCGGCCCCTGCCATATTTATAAATTAATTAAAAACAATTTGGCAACTTAACATGTGAATATTAAACTGATGCAATCGCAAAGCCACAGTCATTGTATCAACATCGCTAGTCGAATTTTTTCGAGTATAAAACTTCTGTTAAACAAAAATACAGCAAAGGATGATTTAGCAAATTGTCTCTACAAAAAGCACCTAATATATTTCAAAACACCTCATACTAGAAAATACATGCATGCAGAACCCCCTCGCCTTGCTGACAAAACCATGCATTGTCACATCTTTATTCTGTGCCATTGTATTTTCCGAACATGAAGTATCTAAAGTAGTTGTCATGGTAACACGATAATTTTGTTAATTAAGAATATTTTTACAAATGAAAAATCCCTTAAAAAATATTTATTTATTTATTTATTTTATTTATTCATTTTGTCACACACATTAAAGATATACATTTACGTAGAGATAACAATAACTAGAAAATGCTGTGGGGACAGGAGAAGAAAACAGAAACTAAATTCCAATTGATATTCGACCCCTTAACAATTAATGGATAACGAGACGTACTAGGACAATTATGCACGAACATATCACAGATTACATGGAACTTAACATATAGGATACTGTACAACGAATTTTAGAACAAAATTATCTATGGTGGTATGTAGGTAAACAGTTTGGCTTTGTAATAAGATTGTAGATGGTGCTTGAAGATCTGTAGGGAATGGGCGGCTTTGATGTTTGGTGGTAGATTGTTCCAGAGGATGACGGTGCGTAGGAAATAGGATTGTCGGAAGAATTCTTGATTATTGGAGACGATTATGTTACAGTTGTTAGGGTCGAAGTTGCGTGTGGCATAGGGGTTAGTTGCAGGTGTAAGGTATTGGTTAAAGGTGACATTAATAAGGTTGTATTTGATTTTGTATAATAGTGTTAGGTCATAAAGTTCACGCCTGTGTTCAAGTGGGAGAAAGTTTAAGGATATTAGTCTGTCTCTGTAGGTAACATCACGAGGAGGGTAGTTCAGAATGAATTTCGTTGCTCTGCGTTGAACGTTCTCTATTAATTTACGTTGTTTAGCCGAGTAAGGTGACCGGTCACACACACGACGCGTATTCAAGCTTAGGTCGTACAACAGCACAATAGAGAAGCTTCCGCGTATTGGCATCCACAACGTCTCTAGCACACACCCGCTTAATTAGACCAAGGGTTTTATTGGCCTTGGTGCATATGTCTTCAATATGATTAGCCCAGGAGAGGTCTTTGGATACGATGACACCCAGGTCAGAGATGTGTGTCACACTTTCCAGGGGTTTGCCGTTCAGGTGGTATTGTAGCGAAGCAGAGGAGCAGACCTTTTTCCGAGACATGTGCATCACTTTTAATTATATCACTTTAATATCACTTTTAATTACAAAATTATCAATTCTCCAAACATATATATGTTAGGGTATGTTATTATACATAATATAAGCTTCAATTTAAGGTAACATTCAACCTCAAACTGCAAGACAGTCTAAAATGCTGCTCTAAAAACGCTACCAGAGCACGTTAAAATACATAGGTCATAGGCTTACTGAAAGTTTTCGCAAAATTCGCGCGCATCTGACTTTAGTGAACTTTTCCAACTGTGTACTTTTGCTGATACACCCTGTATAGTTTCCTTGATCGAATCCGATAATTTCTGCTCCATTCGTTATTAAAGTAAAATGGAATATTTAACCGTTTCCCATTGCTTAACTGCCCCACACTCAAGTAACCACAAAAACGCAACATCCGTGAGTCAAAAATGGATGTTCGGCGGGACCACGCGCAACGCAAGCAACGTAGTCGTAGCAAAGTAGCATGCTAAATGTTTTGAAAAAAACCTTTTATACATGTACTCAGCGAATTAAAACAAGATCACACTGCCTTACCATGTAATAAATAACGTTATGTTTACCCGGTTAGTAGGACCCGCCAAGCGCTCTCTCCTTGATGAGAATAAAATCGTACGGCAAATAACAAAGAAGGGAGGATTAGGGCACAATGCAACTTAAAATAGGTTAACTAGGCACATGGACAGAATTAGTGTGGTTAATCCATTGAGCCCCAGCCCTGAGTCCCCTTAATTGTCAAGTAAAATCGTCAGGCATTAGAAAGAGCAAAATCATAAAGTAGGGCGCATTTACATATATGTCAATTAATACTGCCATTCCCTAACCCTGCAATTACCCTGCGAATTTTTACTTCTGAAAATTTGATTGTCCATGCAAATTCCCCATTGATACCCTGGAAGAAAAATGGAATATGTTCAAATGCCCACAATAGCAAAACATTTAAAAGGCAAATACCGACCCCTGCCACTGAAATATTATATATGAAACTGTCAACACAGAGACGGAAGAAACTGCAAAAATGCATTCCACCATATTTTGGCCAAATACATATTGTGGACTATTGCAGTTCAAAAATGTGAAAAAAGTTTAATATAATTTCACACAATTTGCATTGCAGCTTTTCCAATCCAGCCAGTCTCTTAACAAAATTAAATCAAACTGATTTCAAACAGTCTGCTGCTGCCATATTTACAGCTGATGTGCAGGCATTGTACCTAAAATATTCCAATTCTGGATTGTTAGATTCAAATTCTCTACCCTTGACCTTGTTAAATTCCCCACCATATAAGGCCAAATTCAGAACATCAAATCCCCACTCCCTGGAGACACTTTCAAGTCAACAAATTGAACGAACAAACTTTAAATGTTGGAAAATGTTAATGGAGAATAATCAATTAACACTAATGCAAAAACAATTAATTTAATAGAATTGTTACGATCAGTGTTATATAACCACAAACCTCATTTTATTTTTTTAGTTTTGTTGTACATGCGCAATACAGTTTTTGAAAAAATGGAAAATTCACGATTTAGATGCGTATTTTTGGACAATTATTACTTGTTGATAAAAAAAGTACACGTACCTCACTTATATAAAACAACATCTAAAGAGTTTGAATTTTTGCACAAAAGTTACTCAACTGCCGTTGCTATGGCAACAATGACGTTTCAAGATGGCGGATATTTTGGCTTTAAAGTAATTTAACTCGTAAACGACATCGGTGAACCCCAATGATTTCTCTTAGTATAATCAATTATTTTGACAATTTAAAAAAAATGCTGTGGAGCCGAAATTTTTAAATTACGTAAAGGTGATTATTCATAATAAATTTTTTGGCTCCACAGAATTTTTTTTAAATTGTCAAAATACTATTATACTAAGAGAAATAATTTTTTAAAATAAAATTTGGGGGTCACCGATGTCGTTTACGAGTTAAATTACTTTAAAGCCAAAATATCCGCCATCTTGAAACGTCATTGTTGCCATAGCAACGGCAGCGTAACTTTTGTGCAAAAATTCAAACTCTTTAGATGTTGTTTTATATAAGTAAGGTAGTTTTGTTTATCAACAAGTAATAATTGTCCAAAAATACGCATCTAAATCGTGAATTTTCCATTTTCTTAAAAACTGTATTGAGCCACAGCTTGTTTAATTTTGCTTCTGGATTAGATAAAATCAAACCCAATCCAACATCTTTCAACACTATACCCAACCACCAACAACATGGTGTTCAAATATTAAGGCCAACAATGTTGCATGACTTGCATCCAAGAAATTGTTGAATATATACATAAAAACAGGGCTTTCATAATATTTTTTGGGTTAACTTGTTTAATATTTTTGTGTTTTCGTAAATTCCTGTAAATTTTAGCTATAATTACTAGTTTTTAATCACTGTCACCCAAATATTTTACTCTTTTTTTCTTCCTAACCAATTCATGTTTTGCAGACTACAAAAACAATTTGCCAACTGGGATTCAATCATTGCCGACTACCTGACAACTGAGGGGTGTTCAACCCCCACCTCCCTTAATAGCACCACCCCTGTTAATGAAAAAAATTTTGTATTGTTGTAATAATGAATTTTTTTGTACATTTTTGGCTTGATCAATTAGCTGACCAATAGCCCGCGTGCAGGCCCAAGGGAACTGATAGTGGGCCTGCAAGCAAGGCCCGGAATTTTGTAAAACGCCCCTTTTCATAACACGCCCCATTCGCGCGTCAATTGTCAAAAAAGAACCAATGACAGCACCCAAATATTAACAAAAAACTCACATTAAAATGTTGCGGGGTTTTCTCTGCTTAATTTCAGAATTTAATTTCAAGTTGTAATTTAATATGCATTTCCAACGTTGTCGTCATGATTATTTATACTTCAGTTTATATAATTATATCAGAGTTGAGGGCTTTCAATCATTGTTATAATTTTGTATGATTGTAAAGTTAATAAATAAATAAAACAAGCTGGTGGTTGCCGGAGCCCCCAGCGTGTGTTACAGTAATATTTTATACGAGGTTTACCGCCTGCTCGGCTTTCTTTGTAATATACTGTGCATCCATCTCGCCTTGCCAATGCCACAATGGCAAAGGCAAGAATAAACTAAGAAAGTCAGATTTGTAGGTTTAACTGTTGTCTATTAAAAACCAGGGACTTTAAATAAGCTACATACTACATAGTGTGTATCTTTTTGTCCCGGCCAGGCGGGAAGGATGTTTACCGAGATCCCGCTCATAATACAAATTCTAATGAGTGTTTATTTTATATGATCCCGCCACTTATCCCATGGCCATGGGCCTAAATGGGTCAACAGATTCCGGGATCTCACCTATAAGCAAGATGAAAAATTCAGATATATACATTTCATCCCGGCTGGGGGGGGTGAACTTTTCCCTTGAGCATGTGTATAAAATGTCTTTTCTGCAATATGACCATAGATTAAGAAATGAATAGATGGCTCACTCCTTTGAAGTTTTTGATGCCTCCGACAGGTGCGACTTCCGGTTGGCCGCCATTACTCTGGCCAGTAAAGTGCACAGTGCTTCCATTTTCAAGGAAATTTCCTTTTCTAAGGAAATTCTATGGTCCAAAAGGAAAATCTAAGGAAGAGAAAAAATCTAAGGAAATCTAAGGATTTTTCCCGAAAAACTTAAATATTCATCCCGTGCATTGGTGCAGAAGAAGGTTTCACTATTTTTTACATTTTTGAGTTAATTATCATTATTTATCAATTATGTTAATTAAAAATCTGTTTATAAGTTTTTCTTCGTGTTTCCGAAAACTTCCGAAAGTTTTTGAGCGATGGGATTTAGCAACTTTTGACGCCAAACACTGTGAATAGTTAATTAATTATATCATGGATAATAAAATAATTTATTTTATTATCCATGATTATATCAGTGGAATCGTATATGTTGTAAAATCATAACAAATATTTAATTTTAAACAGTATAATAGCCTGTGTTTTTTACCTAGCCCAATCTGTGTTAATTGTGCTATTTTGTACCTTTAAAATTAACTATATCCTTATTCCTTAGTTTCAAGGAAATTTCAAGGAAATTATGTATACAATCTAAGGAATTTAGAGAAATTTTGATGTCAAAAATGGGAAATCTTTATTTTGAAAATGGAAGCACTGAAAGTGCAGCCAGAACGAATGGAAAATGTATTGTGAAATTGGCATCGCGCGCATAAAAACTTCATTTTTACCGGTTTTGGACACCTGAATTCAACGTTTACGGTCGAAAATCAAAATTAGAAAGGTAAGAAAGTATTATTATCTGTTTTATTAGCCCTGAAAGTGTTTTTTAAGTCAAATTTTGTGCTCTTAAATATGGCTAGTTCGGCCAGCCAGACATAAAAGAACATAGCTTTTCGTCCCATTTGCTGTATGTTTTCATTCGAAAGTAACATTAATATTACTTGAAACGAAATTTATAAACTATGAAAGTTACAATCCATGTACACTTTGACAATTCATGAACTCATTCTTGCAATAGATATACAGTATCTCTGATGTATATTACAGTGTCAGTATATATGTCTTCAACACAATTTCTCTGCCAAGTTTAATAAACATGTCTTTTTAAGTTCACTGTTTTCTTGAATTAGATATTTATCTACTAAATTTTGCCCAACTTATTCAGATGCAGCCCAGATAGTATCAAACTATGTAGAATATAGTTTATAAACTGAGCACTATATGCAGGCTAGTTTATAGATGGCTAACTTTAATGTACTTTCTGCTCTTTCTTCCTTTTTTAGTTGGAGTTGCCAGTCTTCTGTTTTCGAACTTGATGGTGTAATATATATGCATCCGGAGAAAAAGCTTTAACATGTAGTCCATAGGAAACTCTGGGCAAGAATGGAATGTGATGGACACACTTTGGAGGCTCTTTAGCAAATTAGCACCAACTAATTTGGACCTGTTATATGCTGAGAATTGCTGCACAAAAACATTTTCTAGATGCAGAACGCAAATGGCTGTGATGACAATCAGAGTTCTAGTCCTGGCTTTTATTAGAACTATTACTGTACTGTCATTGTATACATAATTTTGGATGATGTGATTTCTTTATAAAATAAATCTTCATGGATGTTATTTGCTCAAACAATGATGGTTAAGGAATATTAGTGTTGTGAATGGAAATTATTTGCAGTGAAAACTGAGTGTGACAATGTTTTATATGCCAATAAACATGTTTATATATTTTTTATATTTTTCCAAACAATTTGTGTGTTACATCTTTGCCTTTTCAAACAATGCAAAATTGTCAAAGAAGTTGCAAGTGATTCTCTTTTGATAATTACTGAACTGCTTAATACCTATTTTGGAAATTAAAATAAAGTATTTGAGAAAACATAATTTCGCTTAAAATGAAAAAATTGCATTATTGAGGGGTTAACGTTCGCTTTATTGTACCAAATTTCTTTCACACAAAACGTAAACTTAGGAGGAGTCAATTAAAGAAGAAAAAGATTTAAACCAGGGTGCTATATATATATATATATATATATATATATATTAGCGCCCTGTTTAAATCTTGCATTTCTTCTTTAACCTTGACTCACTAGGCAAAATAAGAGCATGTCTTACTTAAACAGTTTTGGGTGTCTTTTTCTTCTTTAATTGACTGACTAGGCTACAGTTTACGTTTTGGGTGTGGAGAAGAAATTTTAGTTTTAAAGCGAACCCTCAATGCAATCATTTTAAATTGAAAGTCATAGTTTTCTCAAATATGTTTATTTTAATTTACAAAATAGGTAGGTATTAAGTGAGTTCAGTAATTATAAAAAGAGAAATCTACTTGCACTGTTTTTGACAATTTTGCCTGTTCTGCAAAACAAAGATGTATACACACAAATTGTTTGGAAAAATATAAAAAATATATAAACATGTTTATTGGCATATAAAACATTGTCACACTCAGTTTTCACTGCAAATAATTTCCATTCACAACACTAATATTCCTTAACCATCATTGTTTGAGCAAATAACATCCATGAAGATTTATTTTATAAAGAAATCACATCATCCAAAATTTGTATACAATGACATGTACAGTAATAGTTCTAATAAAAGCCAGGACTAGAACTCTGATTGTCATCACAGCCATTTCCTTTCTGTCAAATGTTTTTGTGTATAACAGGTCCAAATTAGTTGGTGCTAATTTGCTAAAGAGCCTCCAAAGTGTGTCCATCACATTCCATTCTTGTCCAGAGTTTCCTATGGACTACATGTTAAAGCTTTTTCTCCGGATGCGTATATATTACACCATCAAGTTCGAAAACAGAAGACTGGCAACTCCAACTAAAAAAGGAAGAAAGAGCAGAAAGTACATTAAAGTTAGCCATCTATAAATAGCCGCATATAGTCTCTTTATAAACTTAAACATTTCGAATACTATCTGGGCTGCATCTGAATAAGTTGGGCAAAATTTAGTAGATAAATATCTAATTCAAGAAAACAGTGAACTTAAAAAGACATGTTTATTAAACTTGGCAGAGAAATTGTGTTGAAGACATATATACTGACACTGTAATATACATCAGAGATACTGTATATCTATTGCAAGAATGAGTTCATGAATTGTCAAAGTGTACATGGATTGTAACTTTCATAGTTTATAAATTTCGTTTCAAGTAATATTAATGTTACTTTCGAATGAAAACATACAGCAAATGGGACGAAAAGCTATGTTCTTTTATGTCTGGCTGGCCGAACTAGCCATATTTAAGAGCACAAAATTTGACTTAAAAAAACACTTTCAGGGCTAATAAAACAGATAATAATACTTTCTTACCTTTCTAATTTTAATTTCCGACCGTAAACGTTGAATTCAGGTGTCCAAAACCGGTAAAAATGAAGTTTTTATGCGCGCGATGCCAATTTCACAATACATTTTCCATTCGTTCTGGCTGCACTTTACTGGCCAGAGTAATGGCGGCCAACCGGAAGTCGCACCTGTCGGAGGCATCAAAAACTTCAAAGGAGTGAGCCATCTATTCATTTCTTAATCTATGGTCATATTGCAGAAAAGACATTTTATACACATGCTCAAGGGAAAAGTTCACCCCCCCCAGCCGGGATGAAATGTATATATCTGAATTTTTCATCTTGCTTATAGGTGAGATCCCGGAATCTGTTGACCCATTTAGGCCCATGGCCATGGGATAAGTGGCGGGATCATATAAAATAAACACTCATTAGAATTTGTATTATGAGCGGGATCTCGGTAAACATCCTTCCCGCCTGGCCGGGACAAAAAGATACACACTATGTAGTATGTAGCTTATTTAAAGTCCCTGGTTTTTAATAGACAACAGTTAAACCTACAAATCTGACTTTCTTAGTTTATTCTTGCCTTTGCCATTGTGGCATTGGCAAGGCGAGATGGATGCACAGTATATTACAAAGAAAGCCGAGCAGGCGGTAAACCTCGTATAAAATATTACTGTAACACACGCTGAAATCTCTCAAAACGTCCCCGCACACCTGA
>CACRXK020004293.1:0-32340 GCA_902702795.2 Paramuricea clavata | reverse complement strand
ATGTGTTCTTAATGCCAAAGGATAAAAATTAAGTGTGGAAGTACTAAACTCCCTAATGATCGGAAGACAAACACTGTGTGAAACGTTTTTCTGTAAAATATGAACTGAAAGTAACCGTAAACTCCATGCACAGCTTCGGCGAAAACACCAAGCGAAATATAATTTAATTTAATTTAACACACAAAACTATGATATTCCAATAATGCATGACTATAACACTAACCGCTTTAGAATGGCATTTTTATACCATCCATGCTATACTATAATAATTGAGTAGACTAACATATCTAATATTTAAAGTTACATACTATTGTAAAAATGTACGTAATTCAGGCAGGGTTGCTGGAAAGTGACTTTTAATAAATATCTATTCTAAGTAGGAGAAAAAATGTTAGTCGGAATCGCATATTCTCACCTATGACTATGTTCCTTATTAAAGCACTAAAAGCAGTGTATATACTAGAAAAAGCAATTAATCAGGAAGGTGTCATAGCTTAAGCTGAGATTTCATAATAATTACTGTATGCATATGTGGGTAGTGTATTGAACTATTGAAGTGAAATTCATCAACTTAGGTCCCAAGAAGAGCTAATTTTCAATAGTTTTAGACGCAACTCTGCGTAAATTGAATAACTGGAAATATTATATATAAATAAACTTTCACATTTTAAAAACATTGCGTGAACTGAACTGAACTGAACTATACTAACATACTATAATCTTCACAGTAGTGGTCTATAACTATAATAATTCATATATCATGCTTCGTTTTTTAAAACTGCATTGTGTAAATTGAATAACTAGAAATATATATTATATATAACTTTCATGCATTTGATTGCGTTAACTTAACTGAACGGAACTACACAGCCGCATCTATATAATCATTCATGTATCATGCTTCATTTTTTAAAAGCAAAAACATTGCCATTGCCATTGCGCGAACTGAATAGTGAAGTCTTTCAACTTCTACTGAATAGAAACTTAAGATAGAAGAAATAGTCACAAAGTGTCAAAGGAGACTATATTATATAAAATATAATAATTTAATATTAATTTAAACTGTTTGCAAACTTTAACTAAAAGACCTTCAAAGGTATAGTTCACAAAGATTATATGGTTCAAATTAGTTTATTAAATAATGCATGCATGCATCAGTTTGAACTAGATCCTTTTACTCTTTTACTGAGATCGATCCATATACAAAAACTTTTTGAAATGTAGATCAAAATAAAACCATCTTCTCTCATGTTTAGTAATGTTCGCTATAATCCAATTTACTTGTTCCCATCGTTTGACTGTTTTATTTTTATCCCAAAATGTTGAAGACACAATCCAATCTTTTATCATTGTTGGCGGACAGCCGTTGCCCATCAGGAACAGCACTAACTTAAATGTTTCTTCATCACCAATTGGTTTCTTCCAAAACGCACTTCTCATATCATTTGGCCACACCGACGGTGGGTAAAACATATCGCCATCAACACTTCTGAACAAAGCTCATCTTCTCTCTGATATTTGTCTTTTTGATGAAGTTATGACGAAGTTTGTTGCTTCACACATATTGCTGATGTAAAACTAGTACTTGCGAGAATCAGTTAAATTACATAAATATACGTGCATGCTATTTGATTACTTTTTAACTTGCTTCAAGTTTCATATTCTGTTTTTTATACAGACCCGTATGCCGAACAGTAACAGTTCCGCCCATTGTTTTCTTTGCAAAGCAAAGAATTACGCGTTTTAAGATATCAGGATATATTTTGCATAATAAAACCTGGCTCATAATTTTTAATTAATGTAATAATGGGGAAAATTTTGACAAAATGTTTTATATAAAATTGCGTTTATTAACATTTATTTGTAACATTGTTTACAGTTTCCAAGCATGCAGACGAGTTTATAAAGTCCACTAAGCCGTGGTATTGCAGAATATACACACTCCACCACTTGGTCTATATGGCTAACGTAGAATATGCGATACTGACCACATACATCTGACTCTTTACGTCATTAATATATTGCGTTGTTCTTAAGAACGGAGCGACAACATATTATATTGATATATTGCGTTGTTCTTAAGAACGGAGCGACAACATATTATATTGATATATTGCGTTGTTCTTAAGAACGGAGCGGCAACATATTATATTGATATATTGCGTTGTTCTTAAGAACGGAGCGACAACATATATTATATTGATATATTGCGTGGTTTCTAAAGAACGAAGCAACAATATATTATATTGATATAGGATTGCGTGGTTTCTAAAGAACGGGGCAACAATATATTATATTGATATATTGCGTGGTTTCTAAAGAACGGAGCAACAATATATTATATTGATATATTGCGTGGTTCCTTAAGAACGGAGCAACAATATATTATATTGATATATTGCGTGGTTCCTTAAGAACGGAGCAACAATATATTATATTGATATATTGCGTGGTTCCTTAAGAACGGAGCAACAATATGTTATATTGATGTATTGCGTGGTTCCTTAAGAACGGAGCAACAATATATTATATTGACAGTATTGGGTGGTTCTTTAAGAACGGAGCAACAATATTTATATTGATATATTGCATATTATATTGATAAATTGCGTGGTTTCTAAAGAACGGAGCAACAAATGAATATATTATATTGATATATTTCGTGGTTTCCTATTTTAGGTCCACCTGTAAATCATTCATTTTCACGAACCTATTGATATATTGCGTGGTTCCTTAAGAACGGAGCAACAATATATTATATTGATATATTGCGTGGTTCCTTAAGAACGGAGCAACAATATATTATATTGATATATTGCGTGGTTTCTTAAGACTGGAGCAACAATATATTATATTGATATATTGCGTGGTTCCTTAAGAACGGAGCAACAATATATTATATTGATATATTGCGTGGTTCCTTAAGAACGGAGAAACAATATATTATATTGATATATTGCGTGGTTCCTTAAGAACGGAGCAACAATATATTATATTGATATATTGCGTGGTTCCTTAAGAACGGAGCAACAATATATTGTATTGATATATTGCGTGGTTCCTTATGAACGGAGCAACAATACATTATATTGACAGTATTGCGTGGTTCTTTAAGAACGGAGCAACAATATATTATATTCATATGTTGCATATTATACTGATAAATTGCGTGGTTTCTAAAGAACGGAGCAACAATATATTATATTGATATATTGCATGGTTTCCTATTTTAGGTCGACCTGTAAATCATTCATTTTCACAAACCGTATACGCTTCGTACGGTCCGTGAAGCCATTTCACGGACCGTACGGATTTGTCGGATCGTGAATCGTCTTACGAGCCATACGAACGGTACGATCCGTCGAACTGTTGGTAGATCTGGGCAACAAGCATCCGCTATTGGAGACCACCTATTGCGTTTACGAGTTGATACGGATCGTGACTCGTGTTTACGGTCCGTACGAATTTGACGGATCGTGAAGCTGCTTCACGATCCGTATCATGTCGACAGTATTGGACATGTATGCAAAAATCAGTTGAAACCTTGTGATTGCCTCCAGTGCCCCACACACAGCTAGTATAAAGTAACATATACAGAAAAGCCCTCCATCAAACACATGGGTTATTTATGTTTAATTAAGGAGTCACAATCTAGCTTGTAATCTAGCTTCAACATAAATTAAAGTTTCTGCATGATTTAGAAGATGCTGAAACAATGCAACATCAGTATTGTTTCACTAGACATCAGAGGACTACATGCAGTTATTACACAGCAAATGCAGAGTACTGCCTAATGCCAGATTAGTTTACTCTGTCTAACGCCAGACAATTTTACTTGTCAGGGGAGAATGCTGCCACTCAATGGGTTACATGAATCAACATAGATTAAAGATTCTGATTTAGGTGTTGAAACAATGTGACATCAGTATTGTTTACATCAGAGGACTAGAGTATCACACAGCACATGCAGAGTACGTACTGCCACTCAATGGAACTTAAATAAATCAACATAGATTAACGTTTCTGATTTAGAAGATGCCAAAACAATGCAACATCAGTATTGTTTATATCAGTGAGAGGACTACAGTTATCACACAGCAAATGCAGAGTACTGCCTAATGCCAGATTAGTTTACTCTGTCTGACACCAGACAATTTTACGTCAAGGGAGAGTGTTGCCACTCAATGGGTTACATAAATCAAGTAGACATAGATTAAAGTTTCTGATTTAGAAGATGCCGAAACAATGCGACATCATGAGTGTTGCTTACGGTACATCAGAGGACTGCAGTATCATATAGTGTGCAGAGTAAAATGATCTGGAATTATATAGACAGAGCAAAATAATAAAGTAGGGTACATCTCGGCACAGTGGCACTGATTAGGGTTAACAGGGTGTGTATGGGCCTGCCAGTGAGGTACAGGCAGATAGTCTAATCAACTCATTGTGTGGCAGCACTCAATCTCTGCCTGACGAGTAAAATTGTTGTCTGGCATCAGGCAAAGTAAAATAACAAAGTAGCTAGGGCACATCAGGACACAGTGCCACTTAAAGGATTAAGCGATTTTTAGTCCAGGAACTTGTAGACTTTGTAACATTCAGCCACAAGTTTTCAACTTTCCAACAGCTTTTTTCTAAATAAATATGACTGCATTGGTTTGAAATGTGTATATACATGCAAGTTAAAAAATGTTCTTTCAGTAATTATTCTATTCAGAAAGCAGTAGTTAAAGAAATGCAGGCTTTATTAAATCTCTTCATGAATCATGATTGGTGTAATTATATTTGATTGTGTATTTCTTAATTGAGCCAAAAATCAGTTGAAACCTTGTGATTGCATGCCCCCAAGTAACATACCATATGATACTATTTGGATTTTGGAAAGAATTTAGACATAGACATACCGTCTTTGGTCTTTTTGCCTTTGACTGATCAGATAATTCTTTGGATTTCATTCGTTTTCTTACTTCCTTTGGCCGAGCCTTTGGCTTTGACGATACAGAAGTTGCCTTCGTGTTATTTCCTTGTGTCTCTTTCCCAGTTGTCAGCGTAGTCGGTGGCATATTTTCCTTGTCAACAGTCACTTCTTGATTTTCATTCCCAAACATCTGAATTAAAAAGTCCGTCTCTGCTTCTACTAGAACGCTAGGATCATCTATATAATACAGAAGAAAATGCAATGTATTAAGTTGTAAATAATACTAGCGGTGTTCCAGCTGCTCTTGCAAGTGAAAGGAAAGCCCCCTAGGGCCCTGATTAAAGCCAAATAAAAATGTTTACTGTCACCGGAATTTGCAACTTGATATATAAGCGAATATTTTGCCTATTAGTGCCTAACAGTAGTTAGAACTGAACGGGAAAGTTTAGTTTTTTATTTACCATGTAGCTTGATCACACTTGCTTCGAAGTTCTCCTTCCCGAATTCCACAAGCACAGTTGCTCCCTCTTGGACCACGTCACCTTTAATTGCATGTTTTACTTTTGTCGTCTCCAGAACAGCCGTTGTCTGGTCAACACTGAAAAATATCAGAATTCGCTTTGGCTTTGCAGGCTGACAAAGTAATCCACGAGAAGCCATCTTGTAAAGTATAAAATGTAAATGTTTTGATAATTCGATAATCAGAACAGCCGCCGATGAGAGCAGATTGCAGAATGACAAAGTGATCATCAATCCGCATTTTTATAATCGCTTTCTAGTAAAGAGTCACGAATCAAAATAACCTACACATCACATACATGTTTCTGAACAAACAATTTTCCTAATGGCTCCTAATTATCATGTCACTTGGTCGTGTGTTGAATAGGCTATTGAATTTGTTTCCGACAGAGGTAGCCAAAATATCACACACAGTGTTACGTTTGGTTTTTTATACTGAATCATCATGAGACTCTACGTTTAACACTACCAAAGTTTCTGTGTGGTCGCAGAAGGAGTTTTAAATGGGTAAACTAATACTGGAAAAGCACAAGGTAAGGACGATCGTCCAGTTTATTAGCCATCCTGTAGACTAGAAATACAGATAATTCCACATACTAACAGACAGTGCCAGAGACATTGGTCCGAGACAGAGGTCATACTATAATATATTTACAAAATGTATTTGTAAACAAAGCATTTGATTGGCTTAATTTATTTCAGAACCAATTATATAGGAAGGTTGAACTTCGCAATGCCAAATGAACTTTGTCATTTTTGTCACATGCGAAATCATGAGTTAGTGAAAACTGAAACCTAGCTGTCTGATACTCATACACTTTGTATTACCCATCACTGATAAAGGCATATGTAGTGCCCGGCGACGGAAATGTTTCAAAATCAAACACCATGGTTGTCAAAAACATCACACACCGTAATTTTTAATAGACAATACTTGATTATTAATTAGACAAAAGGCGCGAGCATTTTCTATCTTACTCATGCAACAATCGTACGCCCCCGATTAATGATTTTTTATCACCTATCAGTTTTGGTCTTTTGGTTTCGTTTAGTACAACATTAAACCAAAATGGCAATTGAGGAAAGCGATTTTATGAGTCTGCAAAATGGAGTTCCATTTAACCTGTGTTTATTGACGTTTAAGGCCATATAACTGCTCATGTAAAGAACAAATAAAATAAAAATGGGTAAAAAATTCACCAGGTCAAAATCTATAACATTAAACCATGAAAGGTTAAACTTAACCTTGTTTTCTTTTTAAAAATCGCACCCAACTTGGTATGCCCATATTTCGACCTTGGCTGAAACTTGACCCATGCATGAATCTACCTGAGTGTTCCCGAATAATGGATCAAACATGAATGAATTTTCAAATCCGGACAATTATGTTTTCTTGCAGACATAGTTTTAAGTATTTCTTGTTTTTGGCGGGAAAATGGGTGATGTTGCGCAAAAGGAATGAACCATTGAACTAAAATATATGGAACGCTACCTTAACTGAACATGCCCAAACTTGCCTGAAGCCAAATTTTACCTCCAGACACGTGTGTCTGGAGGTAAAATTCACGCGCATTGTCGCGTTTCCTGCGTGGCGCCGAAGAACAGCGACAGCCAACCAACATGCATTTATAGCAACATGTGATTGAAAAGGTTTTGAAAAGGAAGGCACTTCTCTTGTTATGGAGCTAATCAGTTAAATTTTCATTCAATACAGCATGAATCATAACTTTTCATACGTGTATCCGATCGGTAAATCGGGGAAATGAAACATTTTTTCGTTCAAATTGAACGTGTACACAAACAACATGGATTCAGAGATTCAGAGTGGCATTGTAAAGTTGTAAACACGTAACCTTTACTAAATTTATTAAATATGCATGAAGCTCAATCGCATCTGCAACAGAGTAACTGAAATTGTATTTGATTTGAGGACAGTTTGTTTGCCAGGTTCAATCCTTCTTGTTCTTGAATACTCTGAAGCTCTTCGATATGTTTCCATCTTATGATGTTGCCATCTCCATCAATGGGCCATTCCATTTATTAAATATAGCCAGGCACCCCCCTATTGAGGGGTCCCTTCCAAATCCCCTTAGGATATAAACATTTTAGAACCCCCTTGGATGTGATTTTTGTAAGTTACCCCATGGATATCTTGATACCCCCTTTAGGATATCGTTTTTGCCCCCTTGGATATCACTAAAACACCTAGGAATCTCATTTCCAAAGTCTACAAATCCGTAGGAGTCTTTTTCTGGATTCCAAATGGTTTGTTTTTTGGATAGACATTGCATCTATTACCAAACAGTAATCTTTGTCAGTATTTGATTGGGCTCGGCTCGGCTGATAATGCTTACCTCAACCTTCTGAGAAAGGGATGAGAATACCTCATCAATAAAGCCTGGATGTAATTTTGTGTAATTCATCACTTGAGGCACATCTTGGTCTTTTTTTCTGAAATTGAAGGATCATTTTCATGTGCTGGACAAGGTCTCACGGTCTGTTCTTCTGTTTAATTCCTCGTTATGTGCTGTTAATGTTGGTGGGTCAGAATGTACAGGTGAACCAGATGGAAAAGCATATTTTTTGAGTCGACATGTGTTGTTGGATGAAGGAGGCAAGATCTAATCAGTTGATTGGAAATGCTTGCTGCCTATACGACTGTCCTGGTTGACTTGCCATGGCTTTTTATTAACTTTTTTGAACATAATTCTCCCAACATATTTGTAAAGCATTATTTTTCAAAGGAAATCCATAACAATAATAATAATTTTTATATAAATTCAGCTTAATTACCACCCTTCTGTCTGTCTGCTTGTCTTATTCTTGTGTTTTTTTTGTTGCAGGTGATGTACACATGTCAAAAGTCAAAATGTGTCAAATAGGCTTGTTTTTGTTATATTTTCTTTGAAGTATCTAATATCACAGGTTTATGTTTTTTTCTGTGTTGGTGTTGTGTACTCAGGTGAATATGATATTTGTGATGTTACTCTGAGTGTATATCCACACCAGGCGAGCTTGAAAAATATGCCCGGCCACGGTGGGATTCGAACCTACGACCTTTGGAATACTAGCCCAATATGCTCTTCCAACTGAGCTACGCGGTCAGGACGGTTCGAGTAAGTGCTATTTTGGAACTGAATCTAGTTCCTTCGATAATGTATTCTAGTAATATGATTTTTTTTGGCTAGTATTCCAAAGGTCGTAGGTTCAAATCCCACCGTGGCCGGGCATATTTTTCAAGCTCGCCCGGTGTGGATATACACTCAGAGTAACATCACAAATATCAGGTTTATGTTTGTTTTTTTGTGTATAATTAAGCCCAAACTAAGAAATATTGTTGCAGAAACATTAGTGATTCTCAATGTTTCCTCAAATGTTTTCCCATTTGCCCACCCGTGGAAACATTGTTGCAGAAACAAATTTTGCTTCTTGAGAAACAAGAATGTTTCCTACCAAGTTCAGACTAAGATTATAGTTGCGGAAACATTGTTTCTCCGTTTGCCCACCTTGGCCGGCTTGGGAACATTGGCAGGAAAAAATGTGGATTTTTAGTAAAGTAAACAAAGGATAAATAAATACCTGTGAAATGTGAATTTTTAGTAAAGTAAACAAAAAATAAATAAATACCTGTGAAATGTGAATTTTTAGTGAAGTAAAATGAATAAATAAATACTTATAATAATAAATAAATAATAATATACTATTTCTTATTCCTTATTCATGGCTCATAAGGGTTGTTATCGTCATGTTTAAAGGTCGGTCAAAAGTACATATGAAAGATTTTTATTTTTCCACACTCAGGGACAAAACTAGGTTTAACTTTGCATTCTGCTCACCTGGCATTTCGAAAAACAAAACAAATAACGTAAGTGTAAATTCTAAATAAAAACTAGTCATAGTTTATTCAATAAAAAACATCTTTCGGCAGCGACATGATTCCATTTGAGGATATTTTTTAAAACAATTTATAAAATCAAATTTAAATGCTTGTGTTTTGGCCGCGTATATTTATCGCGAGGAAAGACTTGGTTCTAACCGGAAATCGCGGCTTCAAACTTCTGGCAGTAGGTAGCGTTCCATATATTTTAGTTCAATGGGAATGAACCGAGTATTTTTTCATTAAAAGACATCTCTCAAAAGGCGTTTCTGCTTAAAATTCAAGATGGCGGCTGCAAAAAATGGAAACAATATTTTGAAACTTTAAAGAAAGATTTCTCGAGAACTGGCAGGTATTTCGTTTGGGAACTTTTTTTGCAATTATAATTCAGCTTGAAATTTATATATATCAACCCCAGAGGGTTGCCACAAAACGAAACAATTTTTGATCACGGCCCACGGCCTATGTTGTTCATGTATTTTATGAATTTGCCATATATAAACTCTTTCAAGTGTAACATATTCAATTTTTATCTTCCCCAAGAAAATGTTCCCATACTGAAATCTTTGGCCAAAATGCTGCTGTTTCTTTGCTTTTTCAACAGCTGTACTCCTGTAGATAAATTCACAGCTATATGCTAAATATTAAAAGGGACCTGTTGCTTTAGACGGCTTGAGTTTGCTAATTTCCATCTCAATTTCTTGTTTTGTGGTGGCATACATAAAAATGCTATTTATCACACTCCCCCATGGTACTGTATGGTGTTGTAATAGTAGTAGGTATAGTATCAGCTAAATTCTTACAAACATTTGAGAAATAATCATTAAAAGCCCGAGATATATATCTCTAATGTTTGTTATCTCATGATTATCTTTAATAATTTTTGTTGGTATATTGTTACCCCTGGGCTTCAAAATAATAATTAAGCTGTACGTTTGATACCTTTCCAGATATTTTTAATATTCTGATTATTTTTTGCAAAGTTCGATTCCCACCGTGGCCGGGCATATTTTTCAAGCTCGTCCAGTGTGGATATACACTCGGAGTAACATCACAAAGTAATTTTCGTAATATGTTCTTTTGCTAATTTGTTGCAGATGATTTAATTTGTTTCGATAATGCTTAAATTTGGACTTATAACAGTCTTTTTTTGTCATTAGATATTTCTTATATAACCTCAATTGAATTTCTAATAGCAGCTAGAGTTATCCAAGGTTTAGACATAGTTTTAATCTCCTTTCTAGTTTTTCTAACTAAAGGTACATGTTTATCAACAATTTTCATAGTTTTAGAGTGAAGAATTTCAAAAGTATCATTAAAATTATTGTTTCTTTGTAAAATACTATGCCATTCCAAACTAGACATATCTGCTTGAAAGGAATCTTTATTAAATTTAGAGTAGTCTCTCTTATAATAGTTAAAATTACCACCAGTCAGATTGGATATCTTGTTGACAATCAAGAAGTTTGGAAGATGGTCAGTAATATATCACATAATATATTACCACTAATAGGAGGAAGGAATTAAAGAAAATAAGGAATCCAAGGAATTAAAGAAAATATTATCAGTAAGAGTTGCTGAATGATCTGTAATTCTTGTAGGTTGTAAAATTTGTGGATGAAAACAATAGGATCTCAAAGTGCATTGAAGCTTAACTCCCCTGACAATGTTATCTTTCCCATGAATTAACCTTGTAACCTTTCCCATTTTCCAGTTTCTGTTCTTCTCTTCGCCTTTAATCAACACAATATCTCCTTCCTCGGGAGCAACTGCAGTTGACTTGATGTTGGTCTGATGACACTGCCGTAAACTCGTCAAGTACTCTCTTTGCCATCTCCATAGATGGTTCTTTACACTTTGTAAGTGCCTCACCCTTTTTCGTAGATCACCATCCTCTATATGGTAACATTCTAGCTCTGGCACAACATTCAACTGTTGTAACACAAACAAATGTGGTGTAAGAATAGGAAATTGGTAATGGGACAAGTACTGGTGTGAGACATTGTGTAACCTAAATAATTAGAGGACCAATATTCAAATTTATTGTTATTTACTCCAACTTCATAGTATAAACTGCATATATGTGATAAATTCTGGCAATTACAATTATAGAAACTAAAAAGGGGTGAAACTAGTTAATGGGGAGAATGAAGGAGAGTTTAGGGGTTCGAATAAACAATGGCACAGTAACAAAAATGAAAGGTTGAAAGATAGTGAGAAATGATAAAACTACTACATGTTACTACCAAATGTCTTGTTATTGTGTGACATTCCAACACCACATATCTTGCTGTTCATCTTTTTGTTTTGTGTAATTAAAGTAGAGCAATGATATGGTCCTTTCTAATTATAGCTTACTCAATAGTACAGTGAGTATTTATTTTTTATTTATATATCAAACTCTCATAATACTAATTAGGACATTTGCCCTAAATCGGGTCTAATCCCCTTTGGGAGCCAAATCATAAACAAAGATGGCATCAAGGCCAAAGTGACTTTTGAAGTGACCTCAGCATTTTTTTGACAAATTTGTTGCTACTGATGGCTTTTTTATCTGTAAATAAGTAAAAAACCCAAGAAAGGACAACAAACTTTATGATATTGAGGTATGTGAAGTTGACTGGGAGCGTGAAATGGTTCGAATACACTTCAAAGGCTATGACTCGAAGTTTGATGAGTGGTGATCATATGATCACAATGGAGATTATTTCCCTTTCATTCGGCGCCAAAGGCTTTTCACGCACCTTAAAGAACACAATAATCGCGAAAGTTCAGAAATTAATGCCCACATTAACTCTTGTGAGCACTTCCAACACATCAAAACCCTAATGGAACTAACGCCTGATTCTACTGAAACTATAAACACTAACACAACACAACTTATATTTGAGAACTGTAAGATAATTGATAGATCTGATCACTGGTCTCTACTATTATATAAAGAATCCCTTGCAATTCGCAGAAGGAAACCAGAACTCAACCACGGCGCCAAAGCTTCAAAAGCAGGCCCGTAGCTGGCCTGGGGGGGCAATGCCCCCTCACTCGGTGGGGCAGTGCCCCCCTACTCGGAAATCGGGTATGAAAAATTGAGATAAAGGGCCTGGGAACCAATTGTAATAATGGAAAAAATTCTGTAAATTTTGTGGAAAATTTTGTGATTTTTGAAAAATTTTGTTATGTTTTGGAAAAATGGAGTATGTCCGGAAAATTGGTATGTCCGGAAAAAATTTTTGACCCCTAAAATGGTACACTGACCGAAATTTTTTTGTGACGAGGGGGGGGTGGTCCGCCAAAATAAATTCCGAAAAAAAATTGTTTTCATCTCAAACGGTCAGTTACATTCTTTCTGGAGTGAGTGCCCCCCCAGAAATTGAGAGCCAGCTACGGGCTTGTTCAAAAGAACTGATCATATTTCAGTGACACTATTAAGCTCCTCCTTCTTAACTATATATATCTCAATACTTGTAACATTACACTAATCTGTCCTGATGATGACTAAAATATAGTCGAAATGTAGATTCATTAAAGCTACAAAATGTTATTTGGAGTTACTGTCCTTTTGTATGTTTTTATTGTGTGACCTTCTTTATCACAGTTAGAACATTTGTATTTCTTCTTAATCCTAGCACAACCAGCTTGCTCCAAATACTGGATGCGGCTCTTTTTATAAAAAATTTGTTGAAGTGCTGAAACTCCTGTGATTACTTGATCGGAAGAAGTTTTTTGAGGTGACATCATATTTTTCCATTCCTTGCTGGATGAAGTATTCTAGGTTTGTATATAGTTGAAGAAACTCTGGTACTTGTGCATAAAGTGCATGCATGTAAGGGGTAACATCTTTTGCTTGATAAACAGTTAGAAACAGTTCAAGCCAAGAAGTAACCTTGCCTTTAAAGCATTCCACATCTTCATGGTTAAAATCTTGTTTTTGGTCCTGGATGATATTCCAAAACCCATCCCAAATTTTCGGTGTGGTTTCATGGTTGTCTGAATTTGGCAACAATGAGGATATGTTGATGTGTTGGAATAGCTTGACTTTTACGGGCCCAGTTAACTCCCTAAACTCCAACTGTTTGCTTTCCTTGCCAACATACCAATGAAAAGGAATGCTCAATTCTTGCAAATAGGTCTTGCA
This sequence comes from Paramuricea clavata, assembly GCA_902702795.2. Taxonomy (NCBI): domain Eukaryota; kingdom Metazoa; phylum Cnidaria; class Anthozoa; order Malacalcyonacea; family Plexauridae; genus Paramuricea; species Paramuricea clavata. Next base: position 18,891 of record CACRXK020004293.1, on the reverse strand, counting down.
CTGAGCCATATGCCTCAATTTTCCCTTGTTAAATCCACCAGAAAACTTGGTCCTCTTTTCAATTGAGTCATGAAATTTGAGTTCCCTTATCAGCAGGTTAATTAGGATATCTGAAATTCTCAGGAACAGGTGAAGGGTATCAATCACTACATGACTTAAAGGAATAAACATGAAGAGTGGTTTAGACTTGCAATTAACTTTCTTAGATCCAGCATTTTTTAGAATTTCATTTAATATATGTGCTCCATGTTCTGGAACCAGAATTGACCAGTGGTTACTAGTGTCGCATCTGTCTAGATTTGCACACTTGCACCCTATACATGCATGGTTAGCATTGCCAGCACCTATTCCACACACACAAGCCAGGAATTTCCAGTCACCACCAAGGAAATATTCAAAATCAAATGTCTTATCATCAGCTGATATCTTCTGTAGATCTTGCATTTTGGTTATTATATCAGCCAGACTTTCAGCCAAGGTGTCATAACTTTCACTTGCCTTAATTACTGCTAAGATATAGTTACCTTTTTCACTCATAGCTATATTCTTCTCATTAAGAATTGTAAAGGTTGTGTTTACAACATACATCTGCTTTCCAATGTTTAATTTTTATTGTTTCTCCATCTTTAATAATTCCATTGCTCTTCAATCTTTTGACATGGTCAACAATAATTTCCTTAAAACTTGCCTGAACTCCTTCTGCTTCCCCAGGGGTAGCTTTCACATTCCACTTCCGGTTGATTTGTTTTATTTGCTTCATAATTTTGTATAGGCATGGTGGATCATCTGATTTCATAGCAATTTCGTGCCAGGCTTCATGTGAAATGTTAAATTTATCTTTAATGTATAGCCACAAATTCAAGTTATTTAGCTCATCTTCAGTAATTTCCTCAGCTTTCAGCCACTACAAATTCATCATTGTCAGTAAAGGTAAAACTATCTGCCACACCAGTACCTTCGTTGTACAGCTCAATTTTTGATGGTACAAAACTATACTGTCCAAGGAATGAAAATGCTGTCTGACATTGTTCTTTGAGCTGCTTGCATACTCTTATTTAGTATTTTTTTGAATATTGATTTAAGCTTGGGCGGTTTTCTGGTTTTGTACGTTTTTTTTTATTAAACCGGTTTTTTTTTCAATAACCAGAAAACCGGTTTTATTACATATCAAAAAGTGCAATATATAATTGTTAATTGTTAAGCAAAGTTGACATATAGTGACTGTTGTGATGACATATTTTACCCAGGCGTGCGGTGTCAAATTCATTTGCAGACGCAGCCTAAAGCTGTAAATGCAATAAAGTCTTTACTTCACCAATTATCAGTGCAAACATGGCTACACCAAATGTTAGCGCTGCGGATTTACGTTCAAAAAAGTCGTTTACATCCCCAGTTTGGCAATATTTCGGCTTTAAAACCGATGAAGACGACAACACCAAGCCGACGTGCAAGCTTTGCCTCAAAAAGGTTTCTGCGGCTGGAGGAAATACTTCCAACCTTCAACGGCATCTCCGCAATCATCCTGCGAAGGCACAAGAGCTTGGGAAACAAGGTCAAGGGCCAAGCAAACCCAAAGGTTGACAGCCACCAACCCGGGGGCAATCATCTATTTCCGAGGCATTTTCTAAGATGCAAAAATATGAAAGGGGAGGAAAACAGTGGCAGAAACTAACCAACTCGGTCACCCACTGTTTGGCCAAGGACATGATGCCAATATACACGGTAGAGAAATCTGGCTTTAAACGACTTTTAAACGACTTTTAAACGATTTCGATCCGAAATATGAACTTCCTAGCAGAAAGTACTTTAGCCAGAAAGCAATTCCGAAGCTGTACAATGAAACAAAAGATGGCGTATTGCAGCAACTTCAACATGCTGAATTCTTTTCTGCCACATCAGACATGTGGTCGAGCAATACAATGGAGCCGTATATGTCTTACACAATCCATTTCATTGACCCTGACTGGAAACTTCAAAGCAGATGTCTCCAAACGCTGTACATGCCAAAAGATCACACTGCTGAAACCCTTGCAGATGGGATGAATGAAATACTGAATGAATGGCAACTCTCACCCGCAAATCAAGTGTGTCTGACTACGGACAGCGGGGCGAATATTGGGAAAGCGGCTAGTGATCTAAATTGGTCATGGATTTCATGCTTTGGCCACAATCTCCACCTCGCCATTACCTATGCTATGAAGGATGAACCTCGCATTTCACGGGCAATTGGAATTTGCAAGCGCATTGTGGCGGCATTCAGTCAGAGCTGGAAACGACGTAGGGAGCTTAGCAAGGCACAACTTGAGCTTGAACTTCCCGTCAAGTCTCTTGTTTCCGTAAGTATAATTTTATACCCACACTAACTTTAACTTACAAAATTATTTCGCATTGTCACATAACATGTCATATCTCTTTAGTTTCTAAGTTCCGACCCCTATGGTCCTGGTGTTGAGTGAGTGACATCACGTCATTACAATAAAAACCAATATCGTTCGCTCCAACACCTTAATTTTTGTTATTTTGACTTACAGGAATGCCCTACGAGATGGGGTTCCATGCACAATATGATTGCACGGATATTGGAGCAAGAGAGAGCAATTCAGCGAGTGCTATCAGAAGACCGAAAAGTTTCCCATCTGGTGTTGAAGTGGCAGGATATCGAAGTTCTGAAATCTTTACACAAAGCCCTGGAGCCAATGGCAGACTTTACCGACGCATTATCCGGCGACTCGTATGTCACCGTTAGTTCTATCAAACCCACACTTCGCTTCATCGAGAATGCTTCAACAGCGGAACCAGATCACACGAGACTGACGGCCGACGTAAAAGCCAAAATTCAAGAAAACTTTAAGAAACGATACACAAGTGACACAGCTCAGATCATCTTGAACACGGCTACTTGGTTGGACCCTCGATACAAGACTGAATACTTGTGTGAAGAGGGTGCCAAAAATGCTGCTGAAAATATCAAGAGGGAGATATTCGAACTTGAACTGGCAAACGAGTTCCAATGATAACCGAGGAGATACGGACAATCCCAACGCCATGGACGAATCAAATGACGGGCAACCACCAGCAGCAAAGAAAAAAAAAACACTTGCGAAGCTTCTGGGCCAAATCAAGAAATCATCAGCGCTGCGTCCACTGCCTCAGCCTTAACTCGTGATGCCCAAATTGATTTGGAAATGTCTCGGTATCTAAGTGCACCCAAAGTCACCCTGAGTGCCGACCCACTTCAGTGGTGGAGCATGCAAGCACCTGCATATCCCAGATTGGCCAAACTTGCTTGCAAATACTTATGTATTTGTGGTACAAGCTCCTCATCCGAGCGTCTTTTTAGTGTCGCTGGCAACATCGTTACCACCAAACGGTCCCTACTAAAACCACACAAGGTCGATATGTTGGTTTTTTTGGCTAACAATTTGTGAACTTAAACTTTTGACAACACTATTGACTTTTCGCATTCGGTTTAATTGAATTAATTCATATAAGCATAAACATTTGTATATATTTTATTAAATGCTTTATAATATTGATTATTGGAGATGGGAAAAACAAATTATAAAATTACAATTATCAAACCTTACCGCTAAAACTCGTGTAATTTGTGCAATTGTTGAGAGTTTATATTATGTTTTCTTTGGAACTATTCCCCAGCGCGCACACAACATGAAATTGACATTGTTTCAAGGTTGAACAGGCATCGAAATGACGTTTCCAACCATTGAACGTCGATTTCACGTTATTTGCGCGCTAGGATTGCGGTTATTGCACGTTATTCAATATTGGAATTGCGTTAATTTTTTAAGATAAAAAAACCGGTTTTTCGGTTTAACCGGTTTTTTAGCGTACGGTTTACCGGTTTTAATTTTAACCAAAACCGCCCAAGCTTATATTGATTAAATTTCTTTTTTTCTGGACCTCTCGACTTCTTATTTGCACTGCTTAGTTTAGCTACTTTGTTAACCAGCTGCTTAAATCAGCAGCGTTCATCATTGTCGGTACATGATGCTTACTCGATTCCTTCAGCATCTCGAATCTTTGCTACTTGATTTGCCACAAACTGCTTATACTGGCCTTCTCCACAGGGGGCAGAGGAACGATCGTGTTTTGTTTTACTTTAAATAAACAATCGAATGACTTACCTTGTTATCTAAATATCATCTTTTGTAATTAATTGAATTCATCCATCAATTAATTCCACTTAATTCAAGATATAAAAACATCACACATGTATATTAAGTTTATATATTTTCAAATTCGAAGTTTTGTTTTGGAACTTGTGTATAACCGCAACCCACTACACTGCAGGCTTGCATTGCCCGAATCACAAACAAAGTTTGCTTCGGGAAACGATGTGCACCCGAGGGAGGGACGAAAGAAAATTGAGAAAGGGAAGAAACTTTCAATATTGCATCGTTGCATGTGCACCGCAACAACTAGTGACGGAAGTGACGTACAGGAAGTGATTCCACTTAAATTCCATTGCTAATTATATTCTGTTTTTTAAAAAACAACAAGTGTGGAGGGAAACCGAAATATTTATATTGTAGAATGGACAGATCTATTCTTAAACGACACGCATCCCATATAGAAATAAACAATAAATTTAATAAAAAACCGAAGTTGTGTACAACAGAGAAAAACATGTTATTGTTTCAAATTGGTAAGATGTTTGAAAATAACTGAACACTATAATATTAATTTAAACCAGTATAAAAACGTATTTCTAAATATATACTAGCTAAATATATACTATTAATTTGATATACCTTAATATAGTATGTTTCTCATATATAATAACATTTCATACCTTCGCTACTTTAAATAAGAAAGAAATATACTATATACTTGCAGGCTTCGAATATATTACCGAACAGACGCAGACAGTACTCAGTCATTTGTGACACTTCAAAATATTCCTCAAGAATACAATAACAATTGCTCTGAAAAAGAAAACTGCGACCTGCATGTAGTTGAATTAGGGAAAATTTTGGCAGAGGTTTTCCCAAATTTGAATAAATTCTAAAAAAGAATAAACGGGATGAGAACGTGGGTATACTCGCTTGTTAAAAACAAATGCAGTGATGATTCTATTGAATGGGAAAACCTACCGGATTTTATTACGGCTTAATTTGGTTGGTCATTTGGAATAAACTTCTTCGATACTTTGGTCTTATCCACATAGGATATTATTAAGTTAAACAGGCTTCGTACAACCGGCCCCCAGAAACATCACCTGAGGCTGAGTACATATTAAACATCAACACTGCAGGAAAATCATACAGTACTCCAATTTGAACGTGAAAACACCTGTAATATAATATAATACCAGTCTTACCTTTTATTATCACCATTTATATTCAAAAACCAAAACAAAGTTCGCAGCTTAGCTGTCAAATATACGTTCGAGGAAAGCGCTTTGCCTGCGTAAAACCGCGTAAAACCACTTCCTGTTATGCGCAATTCAACTCTTTCGTCACTTCCGTCACTAGTTGTTGCGGTGCACATCATAAGAAAATAGGGAAATATATACCAGCATTTTATTCGTAATTTTCGTAGGTTTAACTACTATTTTCCCAGATTTCTTTTGTTAAATATTGAGACTATATCCTTTCTATGTCGTGTGCATAATATGGTGTGTTTCTGTAGAATTTTAAGCGAATTATGATGTTTCGAAAATGATGTCCGAATTCTAAATTTGGAAGTTTCGTCCCTTTCATTATATATAGCTTGTAAACAATCTAGCGTAAGCGTGCGCGCCCGCAGTAATTTGGCGTGAGGTCCATGTGCAAGTTATATTACTTATTTAACTTCAACCAATATAATATAGTAGTTATTTAATGATATTTTTGCCTTTTTTGCTGCTAAAAATTTATTTTTTAAATAACAAGGTCAGTTCCTCAGCCCCCTGTGCCTTCTCCTGATCCACCATAAAGCTACTGTGCTATCTGACCAGCAGTGCTTCTCATGTGGAATATGACAAAGAGTTCTGCTTGTATTGTTGACCAAATTGGTAACCATGTGGCATGCAACAAGTTTTAACCTTGGAATGAGTCCTTTCTTCGCAAGTCTAACTTTCGCAGCCAGTAACTTTCGAGTAACACCATCTCCGAATCCATGAATCTCCAATTTTTCCACCAGCTCTTGGAAAGGTGAAATTGGTCTTGGTACAGACACTTCGCTCGGCAAGTTATCTTCCCATTTTTCCCACCCCTTCTTAATCACTCATTTCAATTCTACATCCCATGGTAGTTTGTGGTCACATACTTCTCAGTAAACTTGTTTTCCTTGCAACAACAGAGGTGAGGCAATTCCTGTTGGGTTGTAAATCTTAGCTAACTGACTAAGAATGCTTCGCTTTGTAGGACTTTCACTGTTCGATCCCAGTTGCACACTTACCCCTCAAAATGATGTCATCAACATACAGATTTTTTTTCTTCAGCATGTCCACTGCTTCTGGAGCTTTGTTCTTCCAGTAATCTATGTGCGCTTCCAAAACTCCGCCAAGCAGGAATGGTGATCATACCAAACCAAACAATACTCTGGTGAACTGCAATACCTCCACATCAGTTAGTGAGTTTGCTTGCCAATGAAATCTTAGTGCATTTCTTTCACACTCTTTTACACAGATCTGGAGAAATCCTTTCCCCATGTCACCTGTGATTGCTACTGGGAAACGTCGGGCTCTCGCTAGTATCTCCCAAAGTTTGTTCTGACATTCGTTTAAGGATGGGCTTACAGGAGATGCTTTTGCAGAGGTATTATACACAGCTTTGTTGACTGTGCCGACTCTTGTACAACTTCTCTGTGGGGTATGTCGAATTCTTTACCTTTGACTTCGTTATTGACTGGTTTCACAATTCCTTGTTGTTTCTGCTGCTCGATCACTGTGTTGTAGTCTTCGATTAAGTCCTTTTGTTGCAGGCGATGTTCCAAAGATTGCAATTGGCCGATGCTTCCCATTGCATTTGATGGTTGTGGTGGGTGGTTTCTGCGCCAAGGAAGACCCGTCTCATACCAACCCGATGGAGATCTAGTCAATTATTCTTTGAACTCACTGTAGACCATAGATTGATGATGCTCAGCTGTATATGCAAGTCCCAACACATCGAGGCGGCACAGATCTTCATAATCTTTCTGTGATGTTTGAGTAAGGGCTAAAAAAATACCTGTGATTCCAGTTTCATGTTGTGAAAAAATTAGGGTCGGTAGGTCCGAAATAATCTTTTGAAATTTTTTTTCATGGTTTTAGAGGGTTTTTTTGATGGATTTCCACCTTCTTGTTCTCTCTTTGTGTGTGTATTTCGAATCAGTACCAAGCACGAACAGCACGAAAGATGGCGCATCAGCATTGACAGTTTTGTAACAACACAGTGTGCATATTAACAATACTTATACACTTCTTCAATTTGTTCAAACTCTAGAACAAAAGCATTTACAATAGAGAATCGTATTGTCCAGTTGGATGTGAGGGGCATTGGGGCATTACAGTTTTTTAAATGAGCAACAAGTTTGTTGAAATGTAATTCCCCTTCCTTCATCTTCGTTACACTGGAAATATTTCTTTGTAACATGGAAACGGATGGTAAAGAATTGCTTCCAACATTTCATATAATGCTTTTCCAATTAAGCAAAATAGAGATGATGCAAATTTCTTAGTTGATTCGTTATGACGACGACCTTTTTTCAGAATATTGTCTCGTATGTCATTATCGTCACTAACTTTACTGAAAGTGGTGGGATTAAAGTAGTCGGTATTGATTTCAATTTCATAATTGTATTTTATACTACATTTTAGAGAAGAAAACACATATGACACAAAAAGTTAAATAAAGCATTTGTGCAAATTGAATTCAATTTGTCTTCATTTCCCAAAGTTTCTGAAAGTAGCTAAACTTTGTGGTTTTTTGAATTCCTTGTCTTTGGCCATGGGCCAAGTTGTTCGCTTGTTTACTAGGAATATGTACGCCTGTATTGCGGTTAGTTCTTCATGGAATGATGTTGTTTTAGCTAATGCTGGTGTTAAAGACAAGCTTCAATTTTGGCTCAACAATATTCATCATTTTAACAGTTATTCTATTATTCGTTCTTTTACTGCTCATGTTGTAATATATTCTGATGCTAGCAGTACCGGTTATGGTTCATATCTTGTCACAATAGGCGAGTCTGAAGCAACAGGAATTTGGTCCTTTGAGGGGAGTTTACAGAACTCTACTTATCCTGAGTTACAGGCAGTTTTTAACAGTGTAAAGTGTTGAATTTTTTCTGCGTTGGTCTAGTGTACTCAGGTGAATATGATATTTGTGGTGTTACTCTGAGTGCATATCCACACCGGGCGAGCTTGAAAAATATGCCCGGCCACGGTGGGATTCGAACCTACAACCTTTGGAATACTAGCCCAATGCTCTTCCAACTGAGCTACGCGGTCAGGACGGTTCGAGTAAGTGATATTTCAGAACAGAATCTAGTTCCTTCAATACCAATGTATTCTAGTAATATGAATTTTTTCTGTGTTGGTGTAGTGTACTCAGGTGAATATGATATTTGTGGTGTTACTCTGAGTGCATATCCACACCGGGCGAGCTTGAAAAATATGCCCGGCCACGGTGGGATTCGAACCTACGACCTTTGGAATACTAGCCCAATGCTCTTCCAACTGAGCTACGCGGTCAGGATGGTTCGAGTAAGTGATATTTCGGAACAGAATCTAGTTCCTTCAATACCAATGTATTCTAGTAATATGAATTTTTTCTGTGTTGGTGTAGTGTACTCAGGTGAATATGATATTTGTGGTGTTACTCTGAGTGTATATCCACACCGGGCGAGCTTGAAAAATATGCCCGGCCACGGTGGGATTCGAACCTACGACCTTTGGAATATTAGCCCAATGCTCTTCCAACTGAGCTACGCGGTCAGGACGGTTCGAGTAAGTGATATTTCGGAACAGAACCTAGTTCCTTCGATACCAATGTATTCTAGTAATATGAATTTTTTTCTGTGTTGGTGTAGTGTACTCAGGTGAATATGATATTTGTGGTGTTACTCTGAGTGTATATCCACACCCGGCGAGCTTGAAAAATATGCCCGGCCACGGTGGGATTCGAACCTACGACCTTTGGAATACTAGCCCAATGCTCTTCGAACTGAGCTACGCGGTCAGGAAGGTTTGAGTAAGTGATATTTCGGAACAGTATCTGGTTCCTTCAATACCAATATGTTCTAGTAATATGAATTTGATTATTATTCTGTGTTGGTGTTGTGTACTCAGGTGAATATGATATTTGTGATGTTACTCTGAGTGTGTATCCACACCGGGCGAGCTTGGAAAATATGCCCGGCCACGGTGGGATTCGAACCTACGACCTTTCGAATACTAGCCCAATGCTCTTCCAACTGAGCTACGCGGTCAGGACGGTTCGAGTAAGTGATATTTCGGAACAGAATCTAGTTCCTTCAATACCAATGTATTCTAGTAATATGAATTTTTTCTGTGTTGGTGTAGTGTACTCAGGTGAATATGATATTTGTGGTGTTACCCTGAGTGCATATCCACACCAGGCGAGCTTGAAAAATATGCCCGGCCACGGTGGGATTCGAACCTACGACCTTTGGCATATTTTTCAAGCTCGCCCGGTGTGGATATGCACTCAGAGTAACACCACAAATATCAGTGTAAAGTGTTATTCCAACTCTTTCAAATGTGTACAAGAATAGCATTTGTTGGTTGTAGTCGCAGATAATTCAGATATTAAAGAAAACCCCAAGGAAGACCCTTCTTCTCTTTCACATACAGGGAGCATCCATGCTTTTAACTTTCTATATATAAAAATCTGCATATATGTTCTGAATTTAATAATTCTGTATTCATTGTAAATTTATGAATAATAATGCATAGTTTTGCATTAATGCAGTACTTCAACAATTTGTAGCATGTTATGGAATTAGTTTGTAATGCATGTGTCTTTCCCTTATACATGATAAAAAGCATGAAATTAATACACTTACCAGAGCAGTCGCCAGAATTCATACTCAAATTCATATTTTCGATCGCAAGAATCACCTCGCTGCATTCTGTTTGAGCCTCGCAGAAGCTAACCAGTGGTACCAGCATTCAGGGCCTGAACTTCAGGTTGGTCAGGTTAAATAAAATAATCAACTGTGGTTACATGAAGTATATGCAGTATTTATAATAACCATATAGTGGCTTTTGGCATCGTTTTCAGGGAATTTCATTTTATTATTCGACATACATTTTAAATTGCAAGAGGCTTTTATGGATTTTTACGGATTTTTTCAAGGATTTACATGGACTTTTTATCGATTTAGGGACTTTCTGGACTTTTTACGGACTTTTTGAGCAAGTGCGTAGGAGTTTTTTCGAGCGATCTGTCCCTCAATCATTATTACAGTGCCGTAGCAAGTTCGATAATTGGGGGGGAGGGGCTCATATTCATATACCATAAAAACAATCAATTTGTATAGGTAATCGTATGGGGCAGAGTTAAGGTTTAATTTCATGCGTGTTTTCAAAGTTTCACAATTTGTGAAACTTTGAAAACACAAGTGAAATTAAACCTTGATTTTACGAGGAACTATGGGATTACTTGTCACCTGATCCACGCGTTGTACCTAATAAACTAATAGATATTATATGCACATTGTTTCCAGTAAGTTACTGGGAATTGTTTGAAGACGATGAGAGACAGTTGTGTACAGTTGGGGACAAACAGGTTGATCCTTTGCGTAGAAACCACAGAGCAAAAAACGAGCCGTATTATCGCCAGGAGTGAACAGGCAGAGCAGCGAAGACTTCAAATAAAATCACAAGGATTTTATAATTTATATAGATTTTTTTACTTTCATTGTCTTAGACAGAAAGTTAAAGGTAAGATTTATAGTATTTGTTACGTCTTAATACTCAGTATTGTATAAACTATCAAATATGCGCCATATTTGAGGCCATATTCAAATTAGATTTCGTTTAATATTTATATTTCTCTCGTTGACGTATGAATTATTCATACATATTTTGATATTTTATCGATTTGATGTTATAAAAATGCAAATAAAACATAGCATCATTATTATATTACTCAGTGGATTAGCCATCTGTGCAAAGTTGTAAACTGTATTGTCTGCATACTGTTCTGATAGCAATCCACGTATTATGCATTAAAACATGGAGCATGTTTTATGTACCACCCAATCAAAAAAATGCTTATCAACGAATATATTAAGGCCTGACTTATATTCGTTGGAGGCAGATAAATTTTACAGTAAAAGGTGACTGGCCATTAGGTATACTTCTTGAAATTTGCAAATATACATGGGTGGAATTTGGCCAATGGCATAATTTTAATCTTAGCTTTATAGTTAGTGATGCCATACCGTAAACCTCCGACTATAAGCCTTGGACTTTAATATATACTTTCGTAAGCGATTTTTGATGGCGCTTATGCAAGGGGGGGGGGGCTTATACCTGTATACAGGTGGGCTTATACATGGACAATCTTTTGTGTTAGTATAAATAAACAAGTCAGACATAAACAAGTCAGTCATAAACAACGAAGACTGTAATCGGTGGCCATTTTGAATTTATAATGTTTTGGCGGGAAAATATTTTCTAGTATATTTTTCATTATTTTGTGAAGTTTTTGCGTTTGTTTACATAGCACTCTTGTAAAACGTAAAGGTAAGTATAATTTAAGTCACTGTTTACATTAACTTGCTTCATGATAATAAAATATATTGTACATTTTTTGCAGAGAAAAATGTCATAATATCAAGTTAAAGTGTTGTTTTTGAGAAGTTGTTTTTGAGAAGTTGCAGGCAAAATGGGTTGATGAAATGATGTTTTGGAAGATATATAATGCATGTGAATACTTTTAGTTTGTTATTATACATGTAAGTATATATATTGCATCGATTTATTATCATCTAAAGACTCAATTTCAACAAAGTTGTACTTGTAAACTTTGTTTTAGCATGCAGAATTCCATAATATGGGATAAATGTGTTCTTTGTCAGAAGGACAGTGCCGAATTATTACAATGTCCTGCTAAGTCAAGTCGAAAAGATGTTGGCGCTGGTTATAAAACTCTTGCTGGGACATTCGAGAAGAACTGCCAGAATGACTCCATTCCCCAATGTCTTTACTCGCTGGTAAATATGATTTTGCATGGACCAAATATCCGCAAGCAAGCTGAAAACAAATCAACCCAGGCTACACTTACTGTTTCTCAGCTACTTCAGTTTAACAGTTAATTTTCAAATCGAAGTGGATGTTCCCATCACGATCATCACAATAGATGTTGTGAAACACCTCTTCCTATCTACCTGGGACTTGCTATTCACACCCGGACACGTAAACGCGACTTAGTGGACAATTTCTTTAAGCTTGGTCTTTCGGTATCGTACGACCGAGTTCTTAGTATATCTACTGATATCAGGAATACTATTTGTCGAAAATTCCAAGATGAAAACTTAGTGTGTCCTGCTAAGCTGTGGAAAGGCATTTTGACCACCTCTGCAGTAGATAACATTGACCACAACCCCAGTTCAAACACTGCTAAAGGGCCTTTTCATGGAACCGGGATATCTTTATTTCAGAACGTATCGCGGGAATATCCTGGGATAGAACAAGAACAAATATCTCTGGAGCATCGTAGTAAACTTGATACGAAGAAAGTCTGTGAACTGCCTGATTGGTATACAGATGTTCCTCCTTGTATTCTGAGAGATGCGAATGCACATACAACAAACAATGTTACGCTAAGAACTGACGAGGATTATCTATCTATTGCTCTTCAAGATGAAATTGTGGCTGCAGCAAGTAAAACGAGGTGTGGAGGAAGAGATGCTTCCAGAAGGTGAAATGGTATCATGGTCAGGTTACCATGCAAGTACACAGCAACAGCGAAATTTGAAACCAGCAGTTTCATCATTACTGCCATTATTCCAAGATGAATCTAAATCAGTTGCCATGATTCGCCACAATATGAATATCATCAAGAAAACAACGGAACATCTACATCCTGGCCAGGTTCCTGTGATAGCTGTTGATCAACCATTGTTTGCCGTGGCAAAGCAAATACAATGGAACTGGCCGCAAACCCACGGTGAGCAAAACTTTGTCATTCTACTTGGTGGTCTACACATCGAGATGGTAGCCTTGAAAATGCTCGGTGATTGGTTGGAAGACAGTCGCTGGACAAGTGCGCTGGTAGAGGCAGGGATTGCGAACCCAGGAATGGCAAATTCATTCGCCAAGGCCTTGAATGTCAAGCGTGCAAGGTGTGCTCATCAGCTAACAGCAAGTGCGTTGTATGCATTGCTCAACAAAAGCATATGCCGAGAGAGAAGAAGAAATGGCATTGGAACATACTCCATCCTTCGACAAATGGTGCGAAGAAAGGATGTCAAGTTCACTGCACTTTCAGTTCTAGCATATTGCATTACAACTGGAATTACTTTACTTGGTATTTGTGCGCTCATTTCGAGAATCAGATTTCGAGTTGTATCTAGATTTCGAGTTGTATCTAAATTAGCAGCTTGGTGTTTTGCTTTAGATCACACAAATTACGCCAGATGGCTTCCAATCCACTTGCAGGACATGCTGTCCCTTGAAGAAAAGCATCCATATATGTATATCATCAGTTCCTGAACAATGGATTCGTTGTTCAGAAGATGTCAAGAAGGTTCTCATCAATAGCTGTTGATCAAGCCCACAAACAAAACAATACATTGGTTAAAGGAGATGGGGGAGATATCGGGCTCACAGAGAACCCTGGTGCACTTCGTCTGTGGATGATTTCAGGACCTGAAATTGCGAGAATGATTACAGAGTTTGAAGATGATACAGCGTTTATCACAGACGAGAAGACAGATCAAGCAAAGCACCACGAAGAGAGACACAGAGTTCAAATCTCATTTGCTAAGGATGTCAAAGCATTAGTCCATGTAATGGAAGATATGGGTAATCCATTCTTAGAGGAAAGTGCCGATCTACTTGTTCTGGTCACTAGGACTATAGCAGATGCCTCCATGGTTGCAACCGTGCATCAAATTGAAGCTGTTGGTTAAGATCAACTGGATACATATTTCAAGGAATGTTTGACCGAAGAAAAACGAAGCATATGTGAGCCGATCAAGAAGAATAAATATAAGTTATTTAGCAGTCCACCTCCAAAGATCCCTTCAAAGGACAAGCAACAGATAGCAATGCTCAAGAGTGACTGTGGCCTCTATTCCAGATTATACATTGCTTGTCAAACAAGAGACGGTGATTTGGACAAATTTTTTGAGCATGAAAATCAAGGTTGTCCACCATCACTGTCGCAACATGGTAATCTGTGTTTGCCAGGAAACAAGTCAGATCTGCTGCAGTGCACAGGAGCAGTCATTCCTGTTGTCACTGATTCTCCAAACTCTATAGATGTCACTATTATAGACAGCGCCGCTGCAATTAACATGCTTAAACCCACGCCCGCAGTGAAAACCTTCCACGATTATGCTGAACATGTGTTTATTCCTTACATCAAAGGACAGTTACAGCACACAAAGAGATTTGATGTAGTATGGGATGAGTATACACCAAATAGCCTAAAAGAAACGAGGAAAAAACGTGGAAGAGGCATCCGCAGAAGGGTCCAGTCATCAACAAAGCTGCCAAGCAAATGGCATGAATTTCTCCGAGTGAATGAAAATATGACGGAATTATTTGCATTTTTGGCAAACCACATCCTTTCCGCTGATTTTGGAAGTAACAAGCAGGTTATCAGTAACCATCGGTCAACAAGTTCTCTGCAATCTGCCTTGTGATAACACAAACAGCCTCGCTCCTTGTAACCACGAAGAAGCAGACACAAGAATGATGGTTCACGTCACAGACACCGTTCAAGGAGGATTAACAAAAATACTTTTACAAACGGTAGATACCGATGTTGTCGTAATTGGGATCGCAGTCTCACACACATTGAGTACTTCCGAGTTGTGGATAGCTTTTGGCGTGGGGAAAAACCTGAGATTCCTACCTGTTCATGAAATTGCCTCGAGTTTGGGCCCCAAAAAATCAAAAGCTCTGTCGATGTTTCATGCAGTTACAGGCTGTGATACAGTTTCATCTTTTTCTGCTAAAGGCAAGAAAACAGCATGGAAAACGTGGCTCTCATATCATGAGGTTACATCTGCTTTTCACCTCCTGTCTGACCGACAAGAAAGTGTAACGGATGAGTGCATGGACATCCTCGAGTGATTCGCCATGCTTCTTTACGACCGAACATGTCCAAAAATGAAAGTCAACAAGGCACGTAAGATGTTGTTCGCATCAAAAGGAAAATCTCTTGAGTTGATCCCTCCTACCTGAGCAGCCTTGGTTCAACATGTGAAAAGAGCCGTCTATCAAGGAGGATATTGCTGGGGACAAGCTACGACTTCCTGTGGCTCTTTTGCCTTCCCCCAGTGAGTGGGGCTGGTTGCAAACCGCAGACGGTTGGAAACCATTTTGGAGCACTCTTTCTGATGTATCAATGACGTACAATGCCTTTGTATGCTGTGTTTGCAAGAAAGGGTGTCGAGGAAATTGCTCTTGTCGTAAAGCAGCTTTGCAATGTACTGCACTGTGTGCATGTGATGGCAAGTGCATAAAAGAATGACTGTTGTTGTTGTTACTGCATGCAATATAGGCTGTTATATATAAGTTAAATTGGCGATAAATTTACAAGAATCGTTTCTAAAATGACTTTCAATTCCAGTGTTGATGGAAACACGTTTGTTATCACATCTTACGTTTAGATGTAGATAGTCGAGAATTGGATTTTTATGAATTTATTGATTGTGGATACCCTATTATTAGATATAAAATGTTGTTAACATGTAACAGAAAAACTTAGATTTGGCAAACCAGTAATTCAAAAGTATTAAATGGCCAATTCCGCCAAAACATTATAAATTCAAAATGGCCGTCGATTACAGTCTTTGTGCACAAAACATGTTGCAAGATCTCTCTATTGCAAATGGTCAAGTAGAAAACTGTATTGTAAGTCATTTGCTACCTTCTCTACATATTTGTACAGTTAAATGATGTTATGGGTCTATTAAAAGAGAGAGCAGTCTTTTACTGATTAAAAATGAGTTGATTTGACCATATTCTCACCATTGACATCGGCTAAATTGTAATAAATGAACTAGTTTCGTACATTAAACTACATAGGCTAAAATAAACATAAAAAGCTTAGCTGAAAACAGAAAAAATATTTTGGCCAATTTACAAATAAAAAATCAAGATATATATAGCACTTCCGGTTTTCTGCCTCGCTTTCACGGAAAATGGGCTGTTAACGGCTATAATTTGAATTTTTGGAGTTGCCTCCATATCCAGTTTTTTTCGCTTAATCAAGAACTATAACTGTGCCAAATTTGGTGCTTTCTTCACAGAGTGCATGATTTTTCGACATATCTGCCGGACTATTCCCCGACTTGCACTCAGGGAAGGAGCTCATGACCAATAATTTTATAAATTATTTAACACCTAGTTGAAATGCAGCCACTGTTCCAGTAGAAATTAATAACAACAATCACTATTTTTCTTCTAATGAAACTCTAAACCCCTTTAATGAAATTAAATAAAAAAAGGGCTTTAAAATTGCAGCTTTAAATATTACAAGTCTTCTAAAACATATAGATGAGTTAACAGTTGTAATGACAAACAACCCATTTGAAGTACTTGCTATAAACGAGAGTCGCTTAGACAACATCACAGATAACCTAATTGTTATATCCAGTAAGTGGAAACACGAGCCGGTAAGTGGAAACACTAGAGAACTCCCGCTCTCTTAGATCGGCGTATTGTGAAGTGTTGTGTTATAATTAAACTGTTATCAAATAGACTGTTCATATGGCGACGAGGATGAGATCATAAGCTAAAAAATAATATATCGAAACCAACCAAGGAAGCAGGCTTACAACACGGCCACAGCGACATCATTTCCTCATCTTTACGAGGTAGGATAAGCGAATTATTTGAACAGATACGACGATACGGAATAGGGGACGCCATCTTGTTTGAAAATTATACAGGAAAACACAGATTATAATGTCAGCAGATAAACGGGGCAACATCACAGTACAGATGGCCACAGCAATATTAACAAGCATTAAAGCGTGTGTGCCAGAATTTAAACCAGAGGAATTATCGGATACGGGCAAAAACGTAGATCGACGATGGAAAGAATGGCTGGAAAACCTTGAACTAGTGCTAGACTTTGAAGGCGTAACTGACCCTGCGGAGGGAGCGTCGAAAAGGAGGGCAGCACTGCTCACAGTAGGAGGACAAACCCTCAGGGAGATTTTTTCCACCCTTACAGTCGAGGGGGATACTTACAAGGCCGCAAAGGACGCTCTCACAGCACACTTCTCACCAAAAAAGAATTTGACAGCGGATCGATACCGATTTTTTTGCACCAAGCCCACATCACCAGAGGAAACTCATGACCACTGGATAACCAGACTCCGAACAAAAGGTAAAGACTGTGAATTTGAGAACATGACATTAGATGAAGCAATTAAGCTAGTGGTCACCCTACACACTCCGTCAGACAAACTCCAACGAGACATTATAGCAAAGGATATGGATTTGAAAACACTCATAGACAGTGCCAGAGCTTTAGAGCTCACACAAAGGGAGGTGACCTTCATGAAGCAAAATACTCTAGAACCTGTAGAACCAGCGGTAAATGCAGTGTCAAAGAGAAGCCATGAGACAAAAGGGGGTTACACAAAAACATCTCAAGAAGAAACACACGACCGACAAATACACAGAAACAAAGGCACGTTGGTAGTTTGTAAATATTGTGGTCAACAAACACCCCACAAGGGAAGGTGCAAGGCACGCGGGGCCACCTGCAATAAATGCAAGAAGAAAGGACATTTCGCAGTAGTCTGTCAATCCAAAACATACAAAGCATATAAACCGATAGAACAGCTCCAAGAAGAGGGTAGTGACAACGAAGATCCCCAGGTTTCATACAAGTTTGACCAATTGACATGGAAACTTGACCAAGTGACCGCGGGCACAAAAGCAATGTCACAGCCATCAGAATACAACACCGCGGTAACAGTTAGAGTACAAGATCAACGGCTAAAAGTACAAGTGGACTCGGGTGCAGAAGTCAACGTTATGGATTACAAAACATACAAAACATTGCACAAACGGCCCCCACTGAGAAATTCCGGGGCAAAATTGAAACCATATGGATCAAAGCCGTTGCCAGTAAAAGGATGCTTCAAAACGAAAGTTCGAGCGAATGGGCAGGAGGTGAATGCAACATTCTATGTGACAGAGAAACCAACATCAACTCCATTTATGGGCAAGTACACAGCTTTTGATCTAGACATTTTGAAAATCAGTGTAAATGAACTTCTACAAGTACAACAACCCGAAAGGGAATTGAGCAACCCATTACCCGAAGAGGTGACCAAACAACAAGGGACCCATATGGCATACTCGGACATGGCGAAGCAGTTGACACCTTTATCCAAAGTCACAGACTTTGTCACACAACTCCATCAACAGAAATCTACCGGCGAATCACCAGTGTCGCAAATAGTAAAAAAACACCCCAAAGTGTTCCAAGGCATTGGAAAGCACAAATATCGTCAAGTGGAGTTAATAATTGATGACTCGGTCCAACCAAAGGTTCAGGCGCAACGTAGAATTCCATTTCCAAAGAGACAGCAATTTGAAGAAATCATTCAGGAGCTCGAGGAGGCTGACATCATAGAACAAGTAGAAGGTCCAACGGAGTGGATATCCAACGTAGTGCTGACCCCGAAAGCAGATCCATCACAGCTTCGAATGAATATTGATATGACAACCGCAAACACTGCAAT
>CACRXK020004292.1:19391-32341 GCA_902702795.2 Paramuricea clavata | reverse complement strand
TGTCAAATTTCTTGACAAAGAAAGTTGCGAAGAATTCGTTTGGTGGAAATTAGATAAGGTTTTTTTTAACTTAACACATGATTTATTCATTTGCTCAGTGTATATTTCTCCACAAAATTCTCCTAGGGAAAAAAGATTAAAGATAAATCACTATGAAACCCTTCAAAATGACATAAAATAAATTTGCTAGCCTTGGTGAGATAATTTTATGTGGTGATTTCAATGCAAGATCAGGTCATTTAGAGGATTCTATTAATGATTTTCATCTATATAATAACTCCTCTTCTCCAGTTGATCATCGAAACTCTCAAGACTCCCACATAAATGTATATGGAAGATCTTTAGCTGAATTGTGTTGTGGGAACTCATTAATTACTTTAAATGGAAGGTCTAAAGGAGATTTTGTTGGAAAATTTACATGTCATACATATAATGGATCGAGTGTTGTGGATTATACTATTGTATCTCAAAATCTTTTTTCTTCATTGAGTCACTTCTCCGTTTCTTCCCTTACGGAATTCTCTCACCATTCTTTCTTATCATTTGCTTTAAAGGCAGAAACCCCTGATTTATCTGGTGATTCTAGTATTGAATTAACATCACACCCTATAGCCTTCAAATGGAACGAACAGTGTAGGGAAGTGTTGCTTGATATTTTTAACTCTGACGAAGTCAATGATCATTTAGACACTTTACTCAATCCTTCAAACGATAATGATTTAGACATCAACTCCTTAGTTAACGACTTCACAGAAATTATTACCAAAGCATCTAGAAAATGTATCCCTCTCAAGAAACAGAAAAAAAAATCTAGTAAAACGAGAGTAACACAAAAACAGAAATGGTTTGATAATAATTGCTACCGACTTAAAAGAGAACTACGGAATTTAGGAAAATTAATATCAACACAGCCGAATGACCCCTTTATAAGGCACATGTTCTTTACTAAGAAAAAAGAATATAAAAAATTAATAAGGAAACTCAAAAGAAAGTTTCATAGTGAGACTCTGAATAAAATTAAATCCATAGCAGATAGCAACCCCAAAGAATTTTGGAATCTTGTTAACAAAATCAAATCGAGTCACTCCAATTGTTCTAATACAATATCGCATGATGAATGGTTTCACTATTTCCAAGACCTTAATAAAATTAATTTTTCCTCGGACGAAACTCGTGTTGAGGCTCAAATAGTAAAAGATTTTCGTCTCTGGGCAAACACTAGCGATGAAATTCTTGACAAACCTATCTCATTACAAGAAATTTACAACATTTCTAGAAAACTCAAACATAACAAGGCTAGCTCTAGCGACTTGCTAAACAACGAAATTATCAAAACATCAATCACTAGTTTAGCACCTTACTATGTGAAACTTTTTAACACAATTTTATCTAGTGGTGTTTTTCCAAGAATATGGTCGGAAGGATTTATAACTCCTATACATAAATCAGGAAGTAAAACTGAGCCTGGAAATTACAGAGGTATATGTATTTCTAGCTGTTTAGGGAAATTTTTTACTCTAATTCTAAACACGCGTTTAAACAATTTTCTAGAGGAAAACAATATTTTGAATAATTACCAGATTGGTTTTAGACACGGATTTCGAACATCTGATCATCTGCTTGTTCTTAAAACATTAATAGACTCTTATAAATCAAGTCGGAAACCCATTTTTACATGTTTCATTGATTTCAGAAAAGCATATGATAGTGTTTGGCGAGAAGGCTTATTTTTCAAATTGATAAAATATGGATGTAGCAAAAAATTTGTTGCAATCTTGCTAAATATGTATTCTTCTGTTAAATCGGCGGTTAAATTAGAACAAGGTGTAACCCCGTTCTTTCAATCTCATATTGGAGTGAAACAAGGATGTAATCTGAGTCCAACACTGTTTAATATCTTCATTAATGATATACCTAATCTGTTTAATTCTCATTGTGATCCTGTAAAACTCGATGACACTGAGTTAAGTTGTCTACTATACGCTGACGACTTGGTAATAATGTCAGATTCGGAATCTGGGCTACAACGCTGCCTTCATAATCTTGAAACATATACGAAAAAATGGAAATTGCAAGTAAATTTTAAAAAATCAAAAATCTTGATATTTGGAACACAATCGAAAAGACGACTGTTTATTTCATCAAAATGGTACTTTGGTGACAAACAGTTAGAATGTGTAGATGAGTATACATACTTGGGACTAACTTTTCATTACACTGGTAATTTTAAGATAGCTATAGCGTCACTATACAACAAGGCATTGAGAGCCTACTATTGTCTAATGGATAAACTTTCAAACGTAGAGAATATACCGATAAAGACACTACTAAAACTATTTTCTTCAGTGGTGATTCCAGTCTTATTGTACGGTTGTGAAATCTGGGGAGTGTGTTTATTGGGAAGAATCTCCTCATATGAACTTTTTCAAAAGAAATTGTTTAGCATCGTAAATAAACTGGAGTCATTACAGCTGAAATTTTTTAAACGTATTCTTGGAGTTCATTCTAAAAGCACAAATCTGGCTATCTATGGGGAACTAGGTAGAGTTCCTTTGATAGTACAGATCTCTACTCTAGCTACAAAATATTGGTTACGTATTAAAACCCCTAGTTATATAAATACTCTGGTGGGTAAAGCAGCACGCTTTAATATTCGATCCAATTCTCAGGCCATTACTTTTATAAACTATATATTAAAAGTAAGTGATTTGAGATCGCTAGACCACATTTATTTAGAACTTGAAAGTTTGAAAAATTTAGGTAAATATATAAAAAATAGACTATAGTTGATTACTTTATTAATTACTGGAAAGGTCAATTTCAAGAAAGTCGTTCTAATGGTAAATTAAGAACTCTCGTACAAGTTAAGAATAATTTCAGATTCGAGGAATACCTTCACGTAATTTGTAATGTCAAACATCGTCAGGCAATAACGAAATTAAGAATATCCGCACATAAATTACCAGTTGAATCTGGCCGATATAACAAAACCCCCTACAATGAGCGAAAGTGCACGTTATGTCAATCAGACGAAATCGGCGATGAATTTCACTATTTAATGTCATGCCCCAATAACGAATTTGTAAAACTCCGAAATACTTTTGTAACAGATATATGCAAAATCAACTCATCCTTCCGTTCAATTGATACAAAAAACTTATTTCTATATATACTAAATGTACATGATAAGTCTATCATGAAAATAATTTCAATATACCTTCATGATACTCTCGCAATGTACGATAGTCTTTTGTAGAATTTCTAGCTTTAATATTATAATACCCAATAGTTTATTAGATTTTATATTATATTATATATTAAAGTTAATCAATATTAGTACGCATGTCGCACTCCTAACCATGAACTATATGGTACGTACTTTATTGTTTAGTTTACAGTACATTAGGTACTTATATGTAAATGTTTTCATATATGCCTGTTTGGTATTTGTTGTTATTGAAATATATTATTATTATATATAGCTGCTTCTAATGATGGGCTCTACTTCATTATATTCTTTCACTCACAACCGTTCGTTAAGTTCACATTGAGAATCTATCACATGTAGTTGCGTGTTTTTGTACACAAAATAGGCCAGAATTTGATTAGTATTTATCTCATCTCTAGAAAACCTCGGCAAGAAACGCGTGCATGTTTTGCGTGCATGTTTTGCGCGACAGGCTGATAGCGCGTCTACCGACGTGACGAAACTCACACCAGCACTCGCACGCTATCTTGTTTGCATCTGTAGTGTATCTAACCCTATAAAGCAGTGCAGTCAGTTTTTATGCATTTACTATGCATGCTGGAAGTGGTCTGCAATTCTCCCATCCCAGCATGCCAAATATCATCTGACTATCCAACGATATGCTACTGCTCGAAGATATCTAAATAATCAAACAGTGAGTCCTTAATTTCATGTTTGCAAATACTAAAGAAGTTACTTATGTATGGTCGGAATATATGTAAGATTTGCCTACCAAAACCCAAGGCTAAGTGAAGTCACTGTTATTACCTATTAGTATACTATAATATAGCTATACATATAAAAAGATAAATTATAGACATACTGTGTAACAAAGAATACAAGATATCGTTTAGAATACAAATATATACAAGAAATAATGATATTTAATTATCTTGGGTTCTGCTTGTTGGTTTATGATACTTTTTCCCTGACTTTATATCAGAGAAAAGCCCCTGTGTCTCTAGTAGGCTACTAGTAGTTCGACAGGTGACGATTATTATCATATTACAACATATAGGCTAACATAACACTTGCAGAACTAGTATGGTTCGATGCTGAATTAATATAAACGAGTATGTTTATGACATTCAGTATATAGTTCATAATTTCCAGTCTTAATATAAATCCGTCTGACCGTGTAGGTCAGTTGGTAGAGCGTCGATCTAGTAATTCGAAGGTCGCGGGTTCAATACCCAGCCGCGGCAGACAATATATTTCTGCTTGGGCAGTTGCGCTGGGTATGGAAATTATGAAATACACACTCGACAACATTTTCAACTTTTCAACTTAGTGCATAATCCCAGTGCTGTGTGATGCATTCTGCGTCCTTGTCCTCGAACGTAAATTTGTCAATACACTCCAAAATTTCCTTACAGCATCTATATTCTCTAGCGTCCTGCAATAATTCGTCGCTACAATGACCACATGAGCACCTTAAAATAAACCCGCATATCAGACGAAACATGGTAATAAATAGTCGAGGAACGGGTTAATATAATATTACTTTTATAACTTTACTTACCATGAATTAACAGCTACATTTTTCTTAAATCTCGCCTCAAGAGTATCATGAAGAATACCGTCTTCGTCCATTTGGTCTTCCTCGTAGTCACTATATGCGACTAGCTCAAATTGATATGGCTGAACAACAGACGATTGCTCAACGATGTCCTCATTATCTGTTGACCCTTCTGTCTCTGTCTGTGATTCAAAGCTTTCGTTATCGGACATTTTTATAACGAAATATAAAGGCAACTGTCTGATGTTCGTGTTATTTTGTTGTTTTCGTATAGTGAAACACTTCGGCGTGTCATACTGCATACGTCACAAGGCCCGGAACTCTAGGTACCAGTCTTTCGCCAGTAGATAGTCGAAAAAGCGAACTTTAATCGTAAAATTAACAAACTTCTAGTTCGAATTTTTCAACAAGGTTTGTATTTTTATGATCGGAAAAGACCAAATTTTCAGAAAATGCAAAAAACCCGATATCGAAATTTTCATTTCATATACACTTTAAGCTGGCTTTGTAGGTGTTTAATATCTGAAACCGCTTTGTCTTGTAGGATTTACAAAAAACACTATTACAGTATTAGTGTTACGGACAGCAGTTAATATAGGAGTTCGCCACCCTTTGCAATATTAAATATTCTTGCAATTTTATTAGAGTAGCGTCGAAAATGTCGCGGTGAAATATTGCAACAATAAATTGAGTAAAAGGTTTCTCGAATGTTAAAAGATGGTTTAAAATATACATCCGCGAGCTTGCCGCTTCCGTCGTTGAATAGCGTCAGCTTAGCGTCAACTAATTCGCTTAAGTTACTACATTATTCTGGCCGAATAACTGAAAGTCGTTATGTTACGCATACAATTGTATCAAAACAAGCATAAAACAGTTTCAATGTAGTCCACAGTAATAAATATTGATCTTAATTAATAATATACCTGGCTTGCCAGTTTCGAAAGCGGATTTTGCTGCGCTCCGAATGTAATAGTCTAGAACGATTGAAAGCGGCAGTAGATCGACCCCTAAATCAATTGAATTCTTGCAAAGTTTGAATAACTAAAGTCTGTTTTCCACTAGCGAAATTTGTCGTGCGAATCTTTTATCTTATAAGCTCTAGACTGGAATTATAATTAGACTTTTAATAAATTATTTTCAATTTTAGCAATAAAAATTCGATTCATGCGATGAAATTCGAAAAACAGGCTTAAGTTAAGTATACGACACGGCACAAAATTTGCTAAATCATGTCACATTATCCGCCAAAGATTCGACTTAATTTTTCGCATAATACATTAGCAACAACGAAATAACATAAAATTTCCAACCTAGTGTACTACCTATGTAGCCGCATCATGGACGGCATTTCTAGAAAGTCCAGTAGTTTGCTTACATACAAACGAAAATTATAAAATCCATGGCGTTTTAATTAAGCCGAGTCAGATGGAGGAATAAAAATAGCTACGCACATGAATCTACGAATAGCAATAAATCGTTGCCCACCCTGTCCAGTGTCCAGTGGTCAATCGACAACTTTAAAAAGTGAATGGCCACCAAGCACCAGCTAGACTAGAACATAATCAGAAAACAATATATGCTGGCATAAACATGTCATTGAAATACCGGTAATTTGCTCTAAAATGGTTATTCCAGATTAAAATATTCACAATTCTATTTCTAATTGTAAGACCATACTCAGTTGCACACTAAACAAATCCATCGCAGTAAAACGCCACAGTAACTGTGTCTTATACGAATTCGTATACACGCCATAATAATAGAGACTCCTGCCCACTAACCTATACTACTTTTATTGTGTTTATATTAAGTGGAATATTCGACATCAGCGCACACATCATATTAAAGGATCGTATTACATTACTAAATTCTAACAACAACATCTTGGAGAGTAGAGAGTTACGGCCCATAACATTTAAAACATTTAATGGGTCAATTTTACTCGAAACCTTACATTTAAAACATTTAATGGGTCAATTTTACTCGAAACCTTAGTGGCTTACTTTTTCGCTGGTTGTTATACTTTATTAAAATAATTCTGTACCTCATATTTTGCCAAATTTCGCTAATTCAAATGCTTATTAGGTGTCAAGATGACTCCAAATAGGACACAAGGTAGACGCCTTGAAAACCAATACGTAGCCTACTATTTCGTAAATTGCTGAAAAGTGTACAGCAACCACGCTACTACAAAACAGACACGTAGTTCCAAGATTAATTTACCTTCGCTCCATTTTCATCCACAAGTCATCAAATTTAAATGTGTGAATAAATATAAATCATAAATTTGAACTCCTCTTTACCGCCATATTGGATTGTCTCGCGACCAAGCCGTGATTTGTAACTGAAAAGTGAACAGTGAACAGCTAACACGTCGATAGCATATAATCTACTTCGTAGATTCAATAACTGTGCATGTTGCCCGACGGCAAATTAAATACATTGTTGACACTATGATCTAAGACCTCGAGAGCCTAAATACTCCAACTGAGTTTGACTAATGGTCGCGGGTCGCGTGTCGCGGAAATCGGCATACTGTATATCAACACCTAACTGGCACCATACACCTAATTAAAATAATTGTCGGATTATGATATTAAGTGATCATGTTATAGGAAATAGTTTATATTCCCTTGTAACTCAGGAGTAGATTTTTCTCTCAGAATACAATTTCTCTTACTGGTGCTTGAATACAACTTTAATTTTTCATATGGAGTTTAAAACCAGGAAAATAGATTTTGATACCAAATGAACAGCGACTAAATGAACAAAATCAAAGCTTTTGCAATAAACAGTTATTAGGCTATTAATAAAACTTAGACTAAGGCAGCAAAACTGAAAAGTTTATTCGTGCATACTGATATTATATAAAGTATAATGTAAACTGCACGAAACCTTTGCTTCGAATCCAATAATAATATGTTATTTTACATCAAAAGCTATATTAATACTTGAAAGTACTTATAGTCTTATTGCATGGATGTGATAATTTCGTATTTCATAAGGTATTTAATTATCCCACACGTCTTTACATGTAACAATGATCTTAGTCGTATATTTTCTATTGTACCCCACATGCATATTATTATACTTTATACAATTGGTATTTCAATGATTCGCATGCATGCAGGCACCTTCTATAAAAACATAATTTGAGATGCTGATCGGTTCTCCTAAATATATAATATTATGTATCTACCTAATTTAGAAAAATAAAATATTTTCGAAAAAGTTAAAGCATTTTTAAAGCCTTAAATAAATATATTACTGCAATCATTACAAATTTTAAATGATTATAGTCGAACCTATATACAGAATCATTGTATATAGCTATATATGAACAATTGTATGAACATTTTGATGATGTTCCGTCAACGTGTTTGAGAGGTATCGTATAGGCTATGCATTTTAAAATGTATGCCGATTTGAGCTCTACATATTGGCAAAGTTTAAGTCCGGAGACGGAGCAACAAGGTCTTCAGTTCCTGGTTTGCAAAACTGTCTAATTTCCTTAAACAGGTAGCTCTGCCTCTCTGCATCTAAACCATTTGGCGCGACCTTTGCTGGAAGATCAGATGGCGGCAAAATGGTCGCCTTTTTCAATAAGTTCATTTTATATTCCTCTGAAGTTACGAAGGCTTTGTAATAAACAATTCCCGGTTCGTCTAAGGCAAAACGAAAATGATGAAATTTTGTGATGTTGGGAAGCTTTCCGTTTCCGTTTCGATAAACCATTATAATGTGATACTCTATAGTATATCATACATGCATGCCACTCCATTTTACCCCGTGATTTTAGGGATGGACCATTTGATTTTTGATGGGGGGGTGGGTAGAATCCCAAAAAAAATATCGGGCAAGCAATTCGAACTTAAAAAAAATATCGTGCAAGACTAAACGGATGAAAAAAAATATCGAGCACGACTTTCGAGTGGTAATCCTTATTTGCCATTCGGTGCATTTCCGCGTGTAGCCAAGGGCCGTATGTAGCAACCAGGGGGCTGCAGGGTCCAGGAAATGGCATTTCAGAGACTCTAAATTTAAAAATTTCCTCGGGCCTTCGGCCCTCGCTTCCAGCCCCCCAATCAAAAACAGCTTCCTACGGCCCTGTAGCATAAATAATGGGAGGACCAGTATAATTCCAAAAATGGTTCTTCATTTCTCTACTCCGACTCCTATGATGAACATGTACGTAAAAAAACTAGGAAAACTACGATTAAATCACGGCCGTAGAAACCAAAATAGGTGAAATTTTTATGGGACACGATCAAAGGCGAGGATATAAGAGCGAGAGATTGAAATTGAGTAGGAATAGATTTTCGATCTAACAGTTTTCTTCAGCCTGCAGGGTTTTTTAAGAGGAGGGAGGGGGGGTGTTGATATAATTTGAAGAGGAGAAGGAAGGAGAGTTCATAGGAGTTCGGAAAATAATGTGAGACCAAGAGGAAAACAAATTATTACAAAAAAGCTGAAAATAACCAATTACACAGTGAAAGGATGTAACCATTATACATGTTATTAGTCAAGTTATCCTACCAAAGGTCTTGTTGTTTGCGGGACATTCCAACACTACGCACTTTATTGTTCATCGTTCGTATTGGTGAAGTGAAGCAAATTTGCAGGTTAATTTACTCAATGGTATAGTGAGTTTGAATGATTGTGATGGTAAGGGTGATCATGTGACTGTAGGTGATTGCATCCAAATATGGTGTTAGTGGTGTAGGAGCTTATAAGACAGGGATAAGGGCGTTTGGCAATTAGTGATACATAAGGGATAAAAATAATGATAACACCGTGCAGGGTTTGATTTTTGTTTAAAATATATGAATATACAATAATAACTAAAACATGTACATATATAACAAAACCAAAACAGAGATTAGTAAATGAATGATACGATATGACCAATAGATACTGTAGCTATAGCTAGTTCTGGTGTGGATTTTGCTACGTAGGCGATCCAAGTTCACATTATTTTCCGAACTCCTAAACTCTCCTTTCTTCTCCTCTGCAAATTCTATATTTCCCCTTTAAAAAACCCTGCTGAAGAAGACTGTTAGGTCGAAACGCGTGTAGGGTTGCCTTTCCTACTCAATTTCAATCCCTCACTCTTATATCCTCACCTTTTATGGAGTCCCATAAAAATTTCACCTACTTTAGTTTCTATATATAATCGTAGTTTCCCTAGTTTTTTTACGTACATGTTCATCATAGGAGTCGGAGTAAAGAAATGAAGAACAACCATTTTTTGAGTACTGGTCCTCTCATTATTTAGGCTACACAATGTCTTACACCAGTACTTGTCCAATGACCTATTATATACTAAAAAATGTAAAAACAAAAAACTGAAAAATGTATATACATGCATACAAAAAAATATCGTGCAAGTCCTCTGACTGGCAAAAAAAAATCGAACAGTGTCAGGAGGCGGAAAAAAAATATCAAGCAAACTGAAAATCTACCCACCCCCCCATCAAAAATCAAATGGTCCGTCCCTTACTCAACTCAACTATAATTAAAATGAGAAAGCCGCAGAAGTGCTGACGTCTCTTCAGTCATTGGAAAATACTCCAGCTGCGTGAAATTCAACTCTCTCAAAAGCATAATTAAATTAACATGTGATGTATAATATTATCAAGCTATTCTTATGCAAGTTGACATCAATGTCAAGTGAAATATTAGCTTGCAAATTTCAAATTGCGCCAATAGATAGAGTGTATACCTGCGTGCGACTGTAAGTTCGATAGTTGGAAAGACGAAGATACGTTACTTGGGAAGACGAAGATACATTATGTATTCTTTTACTAAAACGGACGACATCAGAAGTGAGAAGACGTCGTAAGGTTAGCGTAGTCCTGGTGGTCAACTACTTATGCCGATTCAATAATCATTATTTATTTCTGATTTCTTTAAATAAAATAAAATAGAAGACCACCAGGAAAGGTTGGGTATATTCAGGTGTTGCAAGCTATTTTTGCATTTCCCAAAATAAATAGGGGAAAACAGCCAGTCCAGTGTGGAATGTCTGTATCGCGCGGCGGAGATATCGACCGCGCAATTTTAACACTTTCTATATTTACAATACTATTAAATTTTCAAAATCTCAGGCGCGGAATTTCTAAACGTTCCAGTCAGGAACAGCCTTATATATATACTAGTTGTTTATGCTATAAAGACGTTTTATAAATAGCGATGTTGTGATTGCGCAAAACATAGCTAATAGGGAATTGGTCGATAAAGTCTTCTTGATTAGGCTGAAATAAACAGATGTAGCTACTATATAAACTAGCACACGATATTTGGAAGAAATTAAGTGAATAAAAGATTTACAAGCAAATATATATTATATATAACATGTAAATTAAGGTATCGGCTTACTTATAAAACGAACTTTAACGAAGCCAAATACTTCATGCTTATAATCATAGGATATGTGAGCGTCTTTTTGTTGGTGCATGTACAGTATGTAGCACTACATGAATGATAAGTGAGTTAGCGTGATATAATGACTTTAAATTCACAGGATTTTGTGCATTTCAAGGAAGTACATGTTTATGGAGTACATTTTAAGGAAAGCATCAAATGTTTCAGTATACCAATATATCGTCATTATTCTGCTTTCTGCACTCTGCAATATACCTTAATTGCTGCGTGCATGCTGTGTTTATTTGCTGTTCAAACTGTTTATAGTTGGTTTATATACCTTTACACCTTGACCTTTTACTTTAACAGATATAGGCCTATCGCTATTAAATCCGTTGTGACTGCATCTTTCCCTAATATTCTGGAGCTAACTAATATATGAATTATGGAAAATATTAGTAACAATAATTTAACTCAGCATGCACTGAGCATTTTAGATCTCAGTGCCGTGTTTCACAGGCATTAATATAGAGGAAATTACCAATGCGCTATAATGGACACCCGATTTTTGATACTGAGCCATTTACTATAATTGAGACAATATAGCACTCGCGACAGGTTCCATCAACACAGATATTGGTTCTAGTTCTTGTTTCGTATCGCTACAGGTACTATACGTTTAGTTTTAGGCCTTATAAATACAACTGATTGCGTATATACTCGCGTTTACAGTAGAGACCTTACTTAAGTCACGGGCTTAAGTCTCATGTATATCAGCTGTGTCGTGTTATGCAAAAACACCGCCGCGTGTCTCCGGCTTTAGCGTCTTTTAATTTGTTGGTACGGAAATCGATAAAACTTGAAACGTTTATAAACACCAAAGTGATCTATTTTGTTTGTGCTTATACGCATGCTTTTGGATAAATGTGTGTTGGTTAATTCTGGATCAGTGTATAGCCTACTTGCCCGTTTTTGTATATTATTGTTCACTGCTTTATACCATTCTGTGCAGATCCGTTGAAACGGTTACCGAATATCGTTTGAACGGTTTCTTAATTTCGTTCGAACGGTTTGTTAAAGCCGTTCGATCGTAGAGCCGTTTAATTTTTTGTCTTTACCCGTTCGTATTTTTTACTCAAAACGTCTAAAACGTTTTTATGATCCGTTGACACGATTTGACAAAACGTTTACTATCCGTTCGTTAACCGTTTTTTTTGCCCGTTTTAATGTAAAATCGTTAACGTACGTTTTCCCAAGGAGGGTCACAATTATTATGTGTAACCTATAATTATATATTTACTAATAAATACATTTAATAATCTGATCTAGTATTTCTTCATATTAAATTATTACGGCTTCAAGTGAACATGACAGAGGTACCTTTGCAGCAACTTGATGTTGCAGAAGTAAGAGGAAATAGTTTTATGCAAGAAATAAAACTCACTTGGTTGCAGTTATGTGACATATCTGCTTGGCAGATAATATACAGATAATTTTATCTGTAGGGAAACTATACTGTCACATAACTGTGACAGATATGTTATTGGGCCAAATTCCTATATGTTGCAGATATGTGACAGATATCTGTCATATAACTGTGACAGATATCTGTTACATAACTGTGACAGATATCTGTCACATAACTGTGACAGATATGTTATGGGGCCAAATTCCTATATGTTGCAGATATGTGACAGATACTTTCGTGCATATATTTTGCAGATATTTTACAGAACTGTGACATATATCTGCCACATATCTGTCAGTTTTGGTAAGGGCATTCACAAAATAGCACGAATAATGAAATTAAAGGTGCAAAAA
>CACRXK020004292.1:0-19371 GCA_902702795.2 Paramuricea clavata | reverse complement strand
TTAAACTTCAGAGAAGAAAACTCGTATCGATCCAGACAAGATCTCTGAAGAAATATTTCTACATTTATAGACAAGCTGTCAGGTTAACCTAGGGTTAACCTAATCCAGCCTTGAACAACTGGTCTCTGTAGAAAATTTGATTGTACAGTGCATAATTATATGTGTAACCTATAATTATATATTTACTAATAAATACATTTAATAATCTGACCTAGTATTTCTTCATATTAAATTATTACGGCTTCAAGTGAACATGACAGAGGTACCTTTGCAGCAACTTGATGTTGCAGAAGTAAGAGGAAATAGTTTTATGCAAGAAATAAAACTCACTTGGTTGCAGTTATGTGACATATCTGCTTGGCAGATAATATACAGATAATTTTATCTGTAGGGAAACTATACTGTCACATAACTGTGACAGATATGCTATTGGGCCAAATTCCTATATGTTGCAGATATGTGACAGATATCTGTCATATACCTGTGACAGATATCTGTTACATAACTGTGACAGATATCTGTCACATAACTGTGACAGATATGTTATGGGGCCAAATTCCTATATGTTGCAGATATGTGACAGATACTTTCGGACATATATTTTGCAGATATTTTACAGAACTGTGACATATATCTGCCACATATCTGTCAGTTTGGTAAGGGTTACAGCTGTGGCTTTCCATACCCTTATGCTGTACGCTCTGTGAACATCACAAATGACTTGCCTTGGTATGTTCGGAATTCCACAGATCCAAATTTAATATTCGGTTTAGATGCTCCAATGGCAAAGATTTATACTTTTAAACACATACAACTGTAGTATTAAATGTGATCATCCTTTAAACTGTAATCCTTTAAATTGGGTCATTCACAGTCTGCGGCATGGCATGTTATTCGTAATATTTGATGCAGCTGAGCTAGCCAAGACTGGATATTTAATATTTGTATAGAAGGATTATTTGAAGCAGACATTACATGTAATTTCAGTTGAAAATTCATAGACTCATAGTGTTAAATCAATTCCGTTCGAACCACAAATCACAACCACTTAAATACCGCAATGCGCAGAGTGCTCTTTTATAGCCCATATAACGCCATAGACAAGCTAGCATTTTGGAGT
This sequence comes from Paramuricea clavata, assembly GCA_902702795.2. Classification (NCBI taxonomy): domain Eukaryota; kingdom Metazoa; phylum Cnidaria; class Anthozoa; order Malacalcyonacea; family Plexauridae; genus Paramuricea; species Paramuricea clavata. The sequence continues at coordinate 18,251 of CACRXK020004292.1, read as the reverse complement.
CGTGTACATGTAAATGCGTGCAAATTAGAGTAGCCTAAATATCGTAAGAGTGGCCTAAGTACCGAATTAAATATCGTAAATGTTGGAAATTATCAGTCTAAAAATATAAAAATATCACAAACCTTTACTTGACAACAGTAAGCCGCCTTGTCGGCCTTTGCCCGTTCACGACACAATTTCTGTACGTTGGAGCAATGATTGCGAAATATTAATTAAAGTAGACATTACGTAATTTATTCTTATTCGTGCGAGCGATTTAACCGGAAGATATACTCCATTATATTCCTTTTTCATATAACTACAAACGGAATAGGGGTTAAAATTGTAGCGAGCGAAGGCCCTCGAAAGAAATTAGAATGTAAGAGTTTCTAATATTCTTCAATGCCTCAAATGCAAATTAAACTTATTATATATTGAGTATTCATGACTCCCCCGTTACGTGGTTTGAAACAATTTCTGTGGGTGCCAAGGGTTTTGAACCAGATTTCAAAATTTTCTGGGGAAACATGCCCACGGAACCAACCAAAGCATTATTCTGCTACCTATGCAAATTAAGAGGCAATCATTATTTGCAACATTTCACGATAAAAATCTAATTTAGAACTGCGCACTGCAAACAGAACGAAACATGATATAGGGAACCCAAAATCTAAAGACATACTGAGGGGGCTACCAAACCAATCACCACCCCTTGGCACCTCATTAATGTATCGGTTGGAACGGTTATAAGTTGTAAATTTAAGAAATTTAAAATTGTATTGCGTAAGAACTTATTGAGAAAGTAATAGACTTATACACTTTTCATCCAATGACCTCGTTTTCGTGTCAAATACTTACTCATGTTTTGTGCTTAGTAGGGTTGAAAATTAATTCGTCTAGCAAAACATGGGAATATAATCTGTATCTGCCCCTGACATGCTAAAATAAGTTAACATGGAAACGAGGCCATTGGGTAAAAGTTCCTCTTTAGTTCAGTTATTCTCTTTTAGCAACTATAGCAACGGAAACACTTCTGGCTGATTCTGGATAGAACCATGTGATCGCTGGGGGATTTGGTAGGCATGGTCTTCCTCTATAAAAAATTCCTGCGCTCCCTCGATCGACTTGGCAATATTACAATAGGGTTTTTAAATCCCTGTGATTAATTTATTAATATCCCGCTTTCCGTAGATTCATCTCATCCCTTGTTCCGCATCTCCTTGGAATCATCCTCAGTTGCATCTATAGAAATAATACATATATGTATTATTCCTGTTGTGCATCCCGTTGTCTTATTTCGCGTCTCGCATTATGAACCCTCAAAACCCTTCCGAGAAAACACAATAGAATGGAAGAGTAAAACCAATCCCTTTATTTTATCCTGATTTTAAAAAGGTTATCTGCAAATACATCGTGCACACGTCATCATATAGTCATTACACTGACCTCATTCTCTACTTTGTAGGTTTTCTATCTGTTGGTTACTTACACACAGAACCATGTAATAGATCAGAAAGATTAGAAAGATCCATTACATCATTGGTTTCAAATATGGATGAATTCAATCTGCAGCAATTGTCAATCATTATCGTCTTACGAAACTGTTCTGCGGAATATACCTCCCAATTTCTTAAAAGAATAAAGCAAAATTACGGCCGTTTGCTTCAACTTAAAGTCTTAAAACTGATCACGCCAGGATTACAGCACATCACAACTGGTCTTAAAAGTAAATACTGGGAATATCTAACTTCATATAGCACCAACTACGTAAACAAAGCCAAATCACTTGTCACAGATATGGCATTCTTGTGGAAATATTCCCTCAAGGAATCACATTATTTTATCCAGTTCACGGATCATATTATTGTCGAAGGTAACATAATATCCCGTCTTTTGGGGTACGTGAAAACATTGACTGGTACGTGGCTTTGGGCTGACAACGTCAAAGGTATTTTAAGTGCGAGGTTTTATCAAACAAAAGCTTTTCCTGCAATGATTGAATATATTGATCTACTTGGGAATCAGATGCCAGTCAATTCAATTCTCAACTTTTACAGACAGTTTAGATTTTCACATCATGTAAACAATATTTCACCTCCTTTACCACTTCGTGAAAACTACTACTTCACTGCGGATAATCCTCCAGCAAAACTAACGACTTCACTTACTTATGGAGGAGGATATAGTTTGCAGGATATTTACAACATTAAAAGAGGATATTTTTGGGCGATGATACCGCAGAAAGGAGATTATATCATCATCAAATTAAAAGATGCCGTAATGATAAATAGAATATTGATTGAGACTGGCTCTCATCTGGATGAAGATATTATTCCAGGAGGAACGTTATCAGTTGCCTTCCACCAAGAAGCTTTATCGACTGCAAATGCAGACTGCTATTCTTCAAACTACACTAAACTGGCTGATTTCACGGCTCCTACTGTCAATTTATATTTGACAAAAACGATTGTTAAATGCATCAAGGTAGTAATTACACCAATTCCTTTCAAGGATTTACAGTTCTGGGTAATATTTAAAACAATCGCAATTTACACATGATATGAACAAAGTTTAGGTGAACATTGGAACTAAAAATTTAGTTTGTTTCATTTGGAAAGAATGTTTAAAATATGTATTAAATCTTGAAAAAATAGAGGCAGATGCGCGGCCAGGATGAAACATAATAATAAAATAGACGTTCTCTGACCAAAAATATATATTTATTACAAGCTTTCGGCTACCAATCTGTAGCCTTCAACGGGTATGAGTGTATGAAATATGAAACTATAGTCTATTATTGTATATACAGAAAGATTTGCATAATTGCGCATGAAATATGAGTGTGTATTGTCAACTATGACTGCTTTTTTATAAGAACAGTATATTGTCCGGGAAGTGAACATGAATTGTTGTCAGCATCAGTTGTTAAGGCTGTATGCCATGACTCTAGAGTTTTTCGGGTCCTAAAATTTCCCTTATCGATAACTTCCGCGTTTTCAAAGTCAATCCTGTGGTCATAAGTCCATGCATGTTTTGCTACATTAGATCCAGTACACTGGATCTAATGTAGCAAAACATGCATGGACTTATGACCACAGGATTCAGGCGCGGATCCAGACCGTGGCAAAAGTGGCTCGAGCCACGGTCAGATTTTTCCCACCTAAGATTTTCCGGGGTTCACCTTTGTTGGATACTACATTAGACTGTTTACGCATTTTTAAGAAGTGTATATTAGTTATTTTGAAATACAGCAAAATTGAGCAAATATAGGTCTATAGCAAACAATTTGAATAATATCTTTCGTAATTGTTCTCATATTACAGTAATATATATGTGCTAAAAGCAGGAAAAACTTCCGAAATATATTCCTTGTTCAATAGTATAATTATCCAGTTAAACACTGAACTATAAAAACCGCCGAAAGCGTGCCGAATTGTGCCGAATATGTTCGGAAAACAGTCGTAAATTCGAAGCTGCGATCACAGCCACAAAATGCCACGGTCAGCGTGCAAAAAATTGCGCAATTGTTACTAAATATAGTAACTTTCTGCCACGGTGCAGCGTTGCAAACCAATCACAGGGCAAGTTGTGGTCATGTGCGCCACGGTCTGCCACGGTGGCGCTGTTTTGATTGCGCAATACAAATGATCAACAATAAAGTTCGATACTTGTCGACTTGACGGGATAAAGAATAATACATCACAAACTATATGGATGCTATCAGGATGGAAGCTTTTAAAAAAAGTCGATGTTCTTAGCAAGCTCGTCGAAATCTTTCAACAAGCAAACCTAAGCGAACATATTTCAGGGGAATTATCGCTCTTGAGGCAACAATATGATGAATTTATCACTGAAGAAAGGCATCGTGCTGCCAACGTGCGAATTTTCAAAACTGCAGTTCTCCAAGAGCCAAACTGAAAGATCTGGGCCTAATGTTCCTGTTAGGTAAGAATTTTTAATCGACTTATATTAAATTTGCATTTACGCTGGGGTCAGGGAATATAAATTTGTGCATGCAAATTTGTATGGATGTAAATTTTTGTTAGTGAAATAGTAATATGATCTCGAACACATGGCGGTTAATAAAATATAAATTGCATTTATCCGCTATGTAGTCGTGAAATATTAGTAAAAACTCTGTTTAAAACTGTTATCAGTTTTTTGCTACAGTTTACGGCTACAACATTTGATTGTCGACTGTAAAATGAAATGTTTACTGTATTGGGTCTATATAGTCGTCTATTTGGTTTCACCAAGCTTTAAAATATAGCGCCTTAATATTTGTAGGTTGACCAGGGGTCGGTTGTTCTAAGCTAAGGCTAATCCTTGGTTAAAATTTAACCTAGTGTTTTTGTTTGTGTGTTTCTGCATGCCTGTTTACTTCGCAGCTTTGAAGAAAACTTTCATTCATCCAGACAAGATTTCTGAAGAAATATTTCTAAATTGCTTGTGTGATGTTACTCTGAGTGTATATCCACACCGGGCAGGGTTGAAAAATATGCCTGGCCATTGTGGGATTGAAACCTACGACCCTTGGAATACTAGCCCAATGCTTTGCCAACTGAGCTATGCGGTCAGGTCTGTTTGAGTATGCAATACTTTGGAACTGAGTCTAGTTCCTTCGATATCAGTGTAATCTAATAATCATGATATTTGCTGTGTTGGACTGTTGGTGTAATGTACTTAGATGAATAAGATGCTTGTGTGATGTTACTCTGAGTGTATATCCACACCAGGCAGGCTTGAAAAATATGCCTGGCCACAGTGGGATTCGAACCTACAACTTTGGAATACTAACCCAATGCTCTGCCAAGGAATACTAGCCCAATGTTCTCCCAATGCCTTTGCCAAAGATCATAGGTTCGAATCCCACCGTGGCCAGGCATATTTTTCAAGCCTGCCCGGTGTGGATATACACTCAGAGTAACATGACACAATTTGGATTCTTGCACTTCACTTAGTGGAATTAATATTAGAATGTTAGGGTTAGTAATCCAAATGAGAATATATACATTTTAAGACCTAACCAGGAACGACTGCGAAAAATGCAGCACAAGGTCCTCTGGTAGGAATCGCAGGACCGTAGCTTCATTTCCTACCAAAGGACCTTGTGCTGCATTTTTCGCAGTTGTTCCTGGTTAGGTCTTAAAATGTATATATTCTCACTTAGATTACTAACCATAACACTCTAATAACATCACACAACCATCTTATTCACCAGAGTACATTACACCAACACAGCAAATATTTTTAACAACTGGCCCCTGGGGGGTGACTACCTCACAGGTGCTTGTTGTGCATGAATATTGATGTTGTTGTGGATGATGTCATCCTGATCCTAATCCTGACATTAAAACCTAATCCCGAATCTAAAACTGCAACAAAATCCCATGAGTTAGTCAAGGCCAGCTGTGAGTTTGATGTCATCATGATGTTACTCAAATTACACAAAGACATTGTAGGGGGCCTCATTGTTAAAATAATTATGATTATGGCTCAATTTCCATATTAATGATTCCAAAATTTAATCTCCAGTCCTTACCTTAAAACGAACTCTAGTTCTATTGATTACCCTGACTAATTCTAGTAATTATCCTTTCGGCACAAAGTTATATGGAACGAGACCCATGATTATACAAGCAAAAGGAGGGAAAACATTTGGGAAAACAAATGGTTCCTTGCTATTTCTCAAACGGCAAGGTATAACATTTGTTCTCCAGATAATTTGAGCGAAGTTTGCAAAGTATAATCACATAATTACTGTGTGGTGCAAAGAAGTTGACATTCTGGTTAAAAGTTTCAATAGAATATTTACAAATTTTACCATTGATACTTAAATGCTTGAATGCTTAAATTCTTTCAGTACTTCATTGTCTCTTTAATGCATGTTCTATTGCGTTAATCGGGAATGAGAGTTTGTCTGCTCACTTGAGATGCCTCACCAGTATTGAACTGTTTGAGAATGCCAAATACTATGCTAAACCACTCCTTCAGTGAGTACCAGCATAAAAACATAATAGCGTTCACTACACTTAAAAATGCCTTTGCCATGTGTGTATCTGATGCAGCTCTTCCTTTTTTTCTAGAATTGTAATAAAATGCAGCAGTTTTAGAAGAAGCAAAGGAAACTGCAAAAAATTACACATTCTCATCCATGGTGTGCATGTTTGCATTGCCCACAGTAATTCAGTGTGCAATTCAGTCATTCTACCCACTCACCAACGATATTGTAGCGAAAGAAATTCGGGTTTCCTTGGATTCAATTGTACAATACAGTATATTTACGGGATTATCTTGATGGCAGTGCAATTGAATATGTCCATATCTTTCATTGTGCTGCGATGCCACCGTCTTATTTGGTTGATCGAAGAATTTTATCTACCAAAACTTATTTTGTTACCTTGTGCAAACCAGTTAAAGCACTTCAGCCACGAGACCATTATTTTAAAGCACACCTTCCAACCTTATTGAAGTCTGCGATGTCAGTTCATCCTAAAGTTCCTCCTACAGTTTCTCCTAAAGTTTCTACTAAAGTTTTTTCTGGTCCTTCCTCTACACAAGTGACTACATTTACTAAAAAGCAGACGACTGGTCCAAAAAGAAAACAAAGTAGCTTAGATCAACGCGCTTCTTGTGAAACGAGCGTGCAACACACAAGAAACTGTAGATAGTGAAATCAAATTTCCCAGCACTAGTAAAGGAATTTCATCTGTAACTCCCAATACTGGTCCTACTTCAGAAAAATCTAACACCAAAACACAACGAACTTCCACCAATTCGTGGCCAAATGATATCTACAACTACGTAAATCCGGTGTCCAGTCTTCCTGATTCGAAAAAGTACGAAACTCTGTGCAATCATTGCCATTGGAAACCTGGTTCTGATTTTTCTTTTCCTCCACGCGAAAATATTGGTAGACGTTTCCGGTTGGCATGGTTATCACGATTTCCATGGTTGGCTTACTCTGCTGCTTCAAACGTTGGTTTTTGCGTCACTTGTGTTCTTTTTGGCAGTGAAAGCACGCATAATGCAAGCGACCTCCAACTAGTGATGACCAGTGCTCTTCCTCCAAGTGCTTTTGCTGTCCAGCATGGTGAAAAATCCAATGTTCACGCAACGGCAACTCTCCGTGCTACACAGTTTAAGCGAATGATCGAGAATAAGACACTTGGTATCGATGTATGTGCAGCTGAAAAAACCCACCCCGTAAAAGACCTACGTTGCAACTGAAACACCAAGATGATTGAGTTCGATGTACAGCCCTAATTGGATATTTTTTGCTACGAAGAACCTGAAATACGCAGGAACAGTACTTGCGGTACAGAGTTGTGGTTTTATGTAAGTACAGTGATTTTGTAATATTCTAATGTTGTAACGTTGAAGAACATGGTATGTTGTTTAAATATTTGACTTATTTAGTGCGTTTCGTTATTTGCTCTCTAAAATATGGCGTAATTAATGACGATTTATATGATAGAATTCGATGCTCAGAACTCAGGAAATGGCAATTCCGGGTTCAAATTTCAAACATTTTCCGTGGGGGAATGCCCCCGGACCCCCCTAATTATTAACGGTTTTGGAGTGCGCCACGGTCAGGGTTTAGGCTGGATCCGCGCCTGAGTAGAACGTGTTTCATGTTTGTTAGGACTATATCGAGCGTATTATTCCCACGTGTGCGGAAGTTTACGAGTTGTTTCAGATTATAACACGATCTTAGTCTCGACACGTTTAACTTATTAAAGTCACCAAGGATAATAAAGCCACTGTTGGGAAAACACGACTCTACACGCGAAAAACAATTTGAAAGATAGTCCAACATGTCTGAATTGTCTGCGCTGGGAGGGTTGTATACTGTGCCAATTATCAGGTTAGTAATTCCTCTGGGTAGTCTATTAGGTCGGATGCTGATCCACAGTATTTCAAATGAACTGTTATAGAGTTCATCAAGCACTGTAAAAGCTATGGAATATTTAATATAAACACAAACAACACCATGGGTGCCTTCGACCCTGCATGTCTCTACGAATTAGGTTATATCCTTGTATATTGATAATGTTATCGTGCATGTGACTCTGTAGCCAAGTCTCTACCAGACTGATTCTACCAAATTCATAATTACCACAGCGTATTACTTCAAGTACTTCGTCTCTTTTTGGAGACAGTGACATCACATTTGATAGCAGAAACGAGGGAACATATACTGTCTCGGACCCCTTAGGTTTATTGGTTGAAAGGTCTATAGAAATGCAGTTAGCGGGTTTATGTCCTTTCATCTCATGTATATAGTTCGATTGATCTGTACTATTCAATACATCCGGGGAGGCCAGGTAGGGACATTCATTAATGAGGGGGGAGGAGGGGATCACAAACCTGGGGCAAGACATAAAAAAGGAAACCATACGTCTTGTCCAATGTTTGGTTGACAAAAAGGAACGGGTTGGTAGTTGGGGACATATCGGGACATATTTCTTGGTCGTGCTGACGGTTGGGGTTTTATAGGATGTAGAAAGTCACAACTTGTTCCTATCAGACAAAAACCTCTTTTTTTCAAAAACGGACACGGTACTTCACTTTTGAGCGACTCATTTTTTTCTCTGCCAGTGTTTTGGTGAGAATAATCGCATTTGCTTGCTTTTATACACCAACCTCTTCCAAACAAATATGGGCACGGGATCAAGCTTTTTCGAGTTTGTTGGAACAATTCCTTATGCGTTTTATTATTTGTAGTCAATTTTCCTATTTCATGTAATTGTTCTTCGCGGCAGGATGATTTCTCAACAGATAAATTGATTACATTAGCCGACTCACTGATGTTATTTTTGTGATACTGATTACTAATACGAGTGGAAGGTTCGTCTTCTTTGTTAATTACGCCAGCGGGATTGAGGGCTTTGTTCTCAACATCACTCAGTTGCGGTTCATCTAAAAGAATTAGTGATTCGCCTGATGGCAGTTTTTGTTCTCGTGTAATTGGTTGTTTACAATAGATGGTGATTTAGAAACGTTGTTAGCAAAGCTAAATTTACCACCAGTATTGTTTTCCTGATTGTTATAAGATGCGGTAGGGATTAAATATAAAAGATTGTAATTTCGACTTAAAAAATGTATTATCCTCGTAAAGTTTGCATATAATTTCATCTTCTTTTCGGATAGTGGCTTCAATATCCCGTTGATTATAATTTCGGATTAAACTTAGTTCTGAAAGTATCTCGTCGTCGGGTTAGCCAAGTTAAGACGTGATTCTAGGATTGCTATATCCAATTTCAAACCATCCAAACTAGCTACGGCAACTCCGCCCGAGCATTCACAACTACAGCTACGCGGCCCCGATGATTTAAGAGCGTCATCTTTGTTTGCATGCAATTCGCCTTCACTTACTTGCTTACCAACAGACAAGTTCATAAGTTTCGCCTCTAGATAGTGATCACAGCTATCAGCTTCAATCGTAAGCTTCTGTGAACGTGGGCCAAACCATTGAATAGCGAAATCAGAAGCCTCAGCGGTAAATAGTTTAACATGACCACCAGGTGAAGTCTATTCCCCTTTAATTTGTAGACAGGGCCGCCGAGAGATTGGCGGGGGCCCGGGGCAATTTTTTTTTAGGGGCCCCTATCTAAAAAATTTTTCCCGGAAAAATTGTTTTCCGGAGAACAACCTCCCCCCCCCTTCCCCCGTCGCCAAAAAATTTTCCGTCAGTGTACCATTTTAGGGGTAAAAATTTTCCTCCGGAGTTCTAAATTTTTCCGGCGAGTACGTTGCAATTGCTTTCGAGGGACTTTATCTCATTTTTTTGTGCCAAAATTCGGTACTTAGCCCAAGAGAACAGGTATCTTGTCCTTTGTGCGGAAATATTTAACACACAAAAATGGCTGGGGCCCAACAAAAAATTTTCAGAGGCCCTCAGCAACTCGGGGCCCGGGCCATTTGCCCGCGCTGCCCCCCCCCCCCTCTCGGCGGCCCAGTTTGTAGATACTTATTAACGAATTCCTTTAACTCGATGAGGGACGCAGTCCATCGATATTTATCGCCATCATACAATAGCTTGTTCGCGTTGTCGTCAGCAAGGTATTCATTATACAAAATATAAACTAAAAAAATATGGAGCTCAATGATGCACGTCTCTGTTGCCACTCTGTTGTCACTCTGTTGTGACGACATTGTTAGTGTTACTAAATACAAGATGAAGTAGTGAAGTAGCTATGTATATCATTCACTCGTCCACAGAATATTCCAAATAATGAATAAATACATTAAATAATTGCGTCAGTAAATTCTCTAACTTGTTCCTGTATTTAACTATTATCAATAAAATGTTAAAACGGAGCTTTGATTGACTGATTTACCATTTATACTAGTGAACTATTAAACTATCGTGATTTCTACTAGTGAACTATTAAACTATCGAACTACGACGATGCCCTATATCCACCGACCCGAGGTTAACGCCGAGCGGGCGTCTTGTTCTTATATATTTCGAGTTGATTTTGTATCAAATTAAAGTAGCAAAACGAGTTCGTGTTGATAAACAAAGTCTGAGGCTCTCCACTCCTTCAAAGTTGTAAATCCCGTTATTCGGCGTTATAAAGCCATAATACTCCAATTTTGTGCTCCATATTCTCGTTCGTGTATGCTTCTATCTTTGTGATTGTAAAACTGGCCCGGTCAGAGACGAAGCCAAGGTAACAAACGCGAAACACTACCATCTGTAATACAAATCAATACAAAATTGGGGCCCCGGCCTAGAATCGTGTGGCGCCTCTGACTTCCGGCTTCACTTTTGTATACTATAGATGCGTTATCCAGTCGTATTTCAGATCAGTGGTTGGAGCGTGTTAAGGAGGGAAGCGGACGTTCGATTTCCAACGCGAGTTCTATGCATGCTCGGCAATTGTTTACAATTTCTCGTCGAAAATGTGATAGGCCTATTTCATACTTTTTACACCGAAATCGAAAATTCTTCTTGTATGCTTCTATTTTTGTGATCGTAAGACTGGTCCGGTCAGAAAAGTGGCAAAGGCAAAAATATTGGATAATATTGGATAATATTGTGCGTTGGATTGATCAAAATTGATGATTTACTTTAACTGTTTAGATTTTTGTATTGTAAAATTTATAACTGCAATGTAATGTTACTTTTAAAGCTTTAGACCAAGACGGCGATTCTCCGATATAAGCCAGATAAAAACAATCCGCTTTAATGGTGTTTTAAAACAAATTCTAAATATACCGCTTCTACTGTTTTAGTTTTATCTGTTATAGAACTGATAAAATAATTAATGTAATTCTTGGCCTTGGGCGAATAAAATGGAGCATGCTGGTTCGAACTGATACAATATGACATACGTACAGTAACTGCATGCGGTCACTAGGCCCACAAGAATAAAAGCAGGAAAATCCTCAGACTGGTTGCCAATGGATGCAGGTGTCCCCCTGGGAACTAAGCTCGGATTAATTTTGTTTTTGGTTATGATAAATAACCTGGGTGTGAAAACACACGCAACGGATATTTGGAAATTTGTGGGTGATATATCTACATTTGAAAAAATTACCGCAAAAGGAACCAATTCAAAGATTCTGTCCTCATGCCTAGATACAATCAATTCTCGGGCTCCATGTAACCTTATGGAACTTAATCCAAAAAATGCAAGGAACTTCCTGTTTATTAAATTTAAAAATAGCGCTATACGAAAATACTTGTCTCGCTAGGAATAAATTAAAAGGAGCTTAGACTTAATTTATTATATTATATTCCATGCCGCATTTTATGCACTGCCTGCGGTCTGCAGATTATACCGACCATCAAGAAAATAGTGGTTTTTAGTTTTTCTAGATCTTGCGACCCGAAATCATTGTTACGAACAGATGACTATAGATGAAGTAGTTATAGTTTCCCGCCATATATCGCGGGCTCGGACACGTTGGGAAAAACAGATTTTATACTTTTATATTCTAACCGAGTTTGCGGTTAAAAACTCAATAAACTTGTCATAAAAATAGAGATTTCGAGTTAAAGTAGGCAAGAACCAGCAAATGAGACTACGTTCTCAAGTTGGTGAGAACATACCAACCGTTCAGCACAATTAATCGTCCGGAAACATGCGGAGGATAAAGCAGAACATTATCCCGAAGCTGCAGACACAGTTAGCAACTCCATGTACGTAGACGACGTTCTTGATTCATGCGAGACTTCCAAAGATGCCATAGAATTAAGGAGACCACTTTCAGAGTTGTTGAATTCGGCGAGTTTCCGACTTCGAAAGTGGTCATCGAATGACAAATCAATACTAGAAGACGTGCCAGGGGAAGATCGACAACCCGGATTAGAGATACGCGAAGATGGACACCCAACTGGCCCCAACAGGAAAAGTGAAGACCCTCGGAGTGACATGGAAATCCGAAAACGATGTATTCACATTCAACGTCGAAATACCAGAGATCAAGGAGATAACCACGAAGAGAGAAGTATTAAGCGCAATTTCAACTCTGTTTGATCCTCTTCAATTTCTTTCACCTTTTACAGTAAGAGCCAAAATCCTTATGTAGGACATATGGACTGCTGGGCTAGATTGGGATGATCCACTACCGCGGACCCTATTAGACCGTTGGCATAACTGGGTGAACGAGTTACAACACTTTTCCTCCTTTGAGATTCCACGATGTTTGCGACATCCCTCCCCTGATGAAATAGAATTACATATGTTCTCTGATGCTTCAAAGATGCCTATGCAGCTTGTTCTTATCTAGTTTGTCATTATGAAGGAAACACGCCAACATCAGTATTGATTGCATCTAAGAGTCGAGTTGCACCAGTTAAATCGATGACTATTCCTAGACTTGAGTTGATGGGTGCGGTTATTTCAACACGTTTGGCAAATACCATACTCAAGTCAATTGTAGTATCCAAAGTGATTTACTGGACAGATTCTACGAACGTTCTATATTGGGTGAAAAACCAGAGTCGCAATTTCAAAACCTTCATCGCCAACAAAATCGGGGAAATCCAAAATTCGACAAACCCAGAACAGTGGAGACATGTCCCGGGAGAACTCAACCCTGCTGATTTGGCAAATCGAAGAATAAAGGTTTCTGAGCTAGCACAAAGCAGAGTATGGAAAGAAGGACCACAGTTCGTTTTAGAAAATGAGACAAATTGGCCTGCACGCGTACTTGGAATGGATACATTATCAAGTGATACAAAAGAAGAGTGTAAAATGGTACGAACAAGTGTCACCCAAGTATTGGACATTAACGAATTGAATCCACAGAACTTTTCAGATTTCAGACGGCTTGATCGCGTAACAGCATGGGTACGGCGTTTTACGAGCAACTGGAAATGTCGACCAGAGCAAAGAGATATAAGCAAACGTTTATCGATTGGAGAAGTAAAGAAAGCAGAATTTTATTGGTTCAAACGTGCGCAAACGGAAAGGTTTCAAGAACACTAAAGGACGGAAAAGTCTGGAGAACTTGAATCCCATGAAAGACAAGGATGGACTTCTTCGTATGGACGGACGCTTACGCCATGCAGACATACCGTACGAAGGTAATTAAACGTCCAGTGATTTTACCCAAAGAACACCCTATCACGGAACTTGTAGTAAGAGCGGTTCATGAACAACTCGGACATGGTTCTGGAGTAGAACACACTCTTTCCGAATTACGTAGTAGGTTTTGGGTGATAAGAGGACGGTCTGTAGTACGTAAAATTCTTAATCATTGCCAAGTGTGTAAGAAACGCTTTACGGCTAAAACTGTTGGTCAAGTGATGGCACCGATGCCGTGACCAAGAATAATTTCATCGATGAAAGCCTTCTGTCGAGGAGGAGTAGACTACGGAGGCCCATACCTGACAAAACAAGGTCGCGGCAAGAGTAGAGCAAAAAGATATATCTGTTTATTTACTTGCCTCGTGACACGCGCAGTACATTTGGAAATAGCCTATGCGTTACACACAGATTCGTTTATGAATGCATTCGCCCGGATGGTGTCACGGAAGGGGACGCCTTCGTACGTTGTATCAGATAACGGTACTAACTTCGTTTCAGGAGAACGAGAACTGAGAGAACTTGTTGAACAATTAGACCAAGAGAAGATTGTTCGGGACAGTTCTCGATTCTCTCACATCGAATGGCATTTCAACCCTCCAGCTAGCCCACATTTCGGGGGAGTCTTTGAAGTCATGATAAAAAGTGCCAAGAAAGCTATAAAAGGCATCCTAGGAAATGCGGACGTCTCCGATGAAGAGTTACATACAGCCATTTGTGGAGCTAAGAAGTTATTGAACTCGAGGCCTATCACGACGTAAGTTCGGATTCCAACGACTTATGTCCTCTCACTCCCAATCGTTTCATCCACGGACAGCTTGGAGGAACATTTACGGTGGAGGCCACCAGTGGCGTAGCCAGCCCGACAATTTAGTCCCGCTATGCAAATTCAAAATTATTATCATTATTCATTTCTTTAGAAATTGATTGTTTTCACAGTCAATGAGCACGAAAATATTTGCATAGCGGGACTAAATCTTCAGGAGGCAACTGAGGCAACTGAGGAAGAAACGTTCAACCCCCGCAAAGATGGCATCGTGTTCAACAACTAATCGGTCTAGTTTGGAAACGTTGGAGAAGGGAATTGCTACCGACTTTAAATCGTAGAAAGAAGTGGTTTCATCCCACACATAGTATGAAGGAAGGAGATATTGTTTTAATGATTGAGCCAAATGCAAATCGCTGTGACTGGCCGTTGGAACGTAACGTATTACTGAGACTTTTCCTGGGAACGACGGCTTGGTGCGAGTGGTCAGAGTTAAAGCTAAAGGAAAGGAGTATTTGCGACCGGTTCATAGATTATGCCGTGTTGAGTACGTTTAGTAATAAACCCGAGGATATCTAGGAGATTGTACAGAATTACCTGCGAAAGAAACGGAGAGTTATGAAACTAAACTGACAATATAATTTCATATTAGCGGAGCTAGTTACTCCTAGTTTTGTTAAAGTTTTAAGAATGTTAGACTATCTCGAATGTTACACATTCGGGAGGCGGATGTTACGAACAGATGACTATAGATGAAGTAGTTATAGTTTCCCGCCAAATATCGCGGGCTCGGAAACGTTGGGAAAAATAGATTTTATACTTTTATATTCTAACCGAGTTGGCGGTTAAAAACTCAATAAATTTGTCATAAAAATAAAGATTTCGAGTTAAAGTAGGCAAGAACCAGCAAATCAGACTATGTTCTCAAATTGGTGAGAACAATCTTAATTTACGCTTTTCTGCTGTCTGATTGGCTACGCGAGCGGTCCGGATGTGCGCGTACGGACCGCGCGAGATTTAAAGCCGTAGCCCAGTGTTTTTATTTTTAAGACGAATTTAAAGGCTGCTTTTTAAAACATTAAAATGTCCGCAGACGATAAAGAACACAGTGAAAGTGAACTAAAAGGTACTTTCAATCAATACGCGAGACAAGAAAAATTGAAAACATACCTGCCAAAAAATTAAATGTCCAGCTCTTCATTTAATTAAATTAAATGTCAATCTTGGCGATGACTGTGACTCGGACTAAACATAACCTTTTTGAGGCTGACTCGTCCACAGTCGCTCGGGTAGTCGGGTTGGATCATGGGAATGGGTTAGGTTTCTGAGCGACGGGGAAATCCTGTATTCAAGATGGCGTCCATACATAATGGCGGACGCTATATCCAAGGAGCGAAAATTGGGGCAGAATCTTTTTAAAAGTGTTTCATGAAGGTTTATAGTGCATAAAGTTGTCTGTCCAGGTGCAAAATGTGTGCGAAATGTGTTATTTTTTTAAGAAAATGGATTACCGCAACATTTTCGTGTGGCTCAAAATAAAAATTAAAAATATCATGACGAACAGACGGATGAAACGCATGTGTGGCGAAGAAACGTTGTGATATATTCAATATCAGTATGAGAAAGAATCAAAGGCGACTTAATATCATGCATGAATAATCTCTTTTATAGTTACTGTATGAATAAGTCTTGTTTAGCAAGTTTTTGCGTCCTTAATATTTTTTTGCAGTATATAAAAATATGCACATATTTTAATATTTGTTGGTTTACAACTATTAGGTATTGAGTGGATGTTGGTTCAAAGTTTCTAGGGAAAGAGATATTGATGATTTGCCGAAGATGCGAGGAAAGCTTCCAAAATTTACAGAGTAATAAAATCTGGGAAATGCAGACCAAAATAATCCATGCAAAATATCAGTTGCTATACCAAACAAACAATGGACGGACACATGGAAACATTGAAGGGAACCTTGTTGTGGTTGAATGCTCTTTTACAAAGATAAACATAAATCGAGACTTAAATATGAACCTAAAATAGCTCAAATTTGTCAAAGCATGCCCCTCCCCCCTCCGAATATAAGCCCCTCATTGTCTTTATAGCCTACTGGCCTTACTATGTTATTCACAGTGTGTTATTAATACATGTTTGTTTCCGGTTTATGACTGACTTGTTTATTATATACTAACACATGACTGAAAAGAGCACCCTTGTACTATATGTTACCACCAACTTAGGGCCATCCCAACTAACGACTGGGGCAACAATAATAAAAATTAAACCAAGAAAAGTACCAAAATTTTATAAAGGAAACATGAATATATTCTGTGATTTCCAAACCAAAAACATACTAAAAAATATGTACGCATGCGTACATGTGGCTAGCCTGGTAAACTTTAACTCCCCAAACCCTCCTCCAAACCCAGAAAGCCTGCCATGCTGGTTAACTTTAATAGTAATAAGAAGATACACCACGATGGTCAGAATGCGCAAATATTCTCCCACTTGTGCGGGCTCATTTTGTCAGTGGAGTTTCACGGTATACTTGAAAAATACCGTGTCATATCTCGTCGCTTCCCATGTAAATAGCGAATTCATGAATAACACTTGAATAAACACAAATATGTGAATTTGCACGCTAGGCTTTTGAATATAACGATTGTAAAAAGTTTCCGTGTGATCTATTAGCAATTTAAAAGATACCTAAACTGTAATACTGCCATATATTTAATCTCGCGTTTATTATTTGCGCAGCAGCAGTTTTGCCGTGGAATTAAAATTGCGTGTCATATGATATTTTTAATTAGTAGGCAAATAGCGTTTGAGATATCGCAACATTAGCAAACAAATGCACTGAAATCTTGGTTAGCACACCAACTTTTACCACTTTTAATGCAATATTACTAAACTGTAATACTGCCATATATACTTCATCTCGCGTTTGTTATTTGCGCAACAGCAGTTTTGCCGTGGAATTAAAATTGCGTGTCATATGGTATTTTAATAGGCAAATAGCGTTTGAGATATAGGCCTAGCAATATTAGCGAACAAATACACTGAAATCTTGGTTAGCACCAACCTCGTTCCCAGGGCTTTTCCCTTTTTGTCATTGGGAAGGCGGGAAAAGGCCACTGAGCTATACTATAACTGGAGGACGTGCTCGGCATCAAAAAGTGTCGCCAAAAACATGGCGGATTTTGACGCCATATGACGCCAGAATTACGCCATCTGGTTCCTTTTGCTCATGGTATTACCACTGAACAAGGCTCAATTTTGAGCCCGCTACCACTTTCACATCCCCCGGGTTTTTTGCAAAAGTCTTTTATTTATATTTACAGTAAATTCACGATGTTCTGACTTCTGAATCGTTTTACTGTTTTCGAGATTTATTTTTCTGCCTTTGACAATTTGTTCGTCGACTTACAAGTCGCATTGTGTTATTCTCGCTCCATGAAAGACAATAAACAAACATTAATACCTCGCAAGATATGGGCGAAGACGATATTTGATTCAAGCGGAGCCTGCCTGGGGTTCTTATATCTTTATTAAACAGGTAATTTATCTTTAATATTTATAATTCGTTTGATTAATTTCACATAAAATTAGTATGATGAAATGCACAGTTTTATAGAGCTACTAAGCCTCCATATTAGCTGTCAATATTCATATGCTGCATATGTGCTCTCAGCCTCTGCTCCAGCAGCAATATTTGCAAGCCATAATTTAATATCCTTTTACTGTTTTACATCGTGACAAATTCCCTTGATAACGTACATTTGTATGGTGTAGTATTGTTTATTGTACTCTTTCAAAATGCCCTCATATCATTCGGTTATTTCCTTGCCGTTATTCATGCACAACAGGTTTAAGGATAGGCTTGACAGGCTTGTGATCGAAAAATATGCAACTTTAGGTCCCTGGTAGGAATGGGCTATTCCATTTAATATCCGTACCCCCCCCCCCC
>CACRXK020004291.1:20375-32343 GCA_902702795.2 Paramuricea clavata | reverse complement strand
AAAAATAAAATTGTAATACTATGAAATAAAATACATTTCTGTTTATTGATCAGTACTTATTTAATGTCTTCTTCATCCAGTGGTCAGAGTAAATTTCTTCTTCTAGCAAGTAAATATTTGACAAGCAGTCTGGAATAAGCACAGGACTTTTAATGCATCAGCCAAATCCAAGTGTGCGCATCCCCCTCTCCCAGCCATTTTCCTGTAAAGCACATCCCGGGGGTTGGGCATTTCCACTTGAACGTACCTTATATTAGCCCCGGCGGGGCATTTGAAATTAATAATTTGGATTCTTGCACTTCACTTGTGGAATTAATATTAGAATGTTAGGGTTTGTAATCCAAGTGAGAATATATACATGTATATATTTTGAAATCCAAGTGAGAATATTTTGTAATCCAAGTGAGAATATACAAATGTATAGTACATGTATATATTTTGTGTATAAATTTTGTAATCCAAATGAGAATAGTTTGTAATCCAAGTGAGAATATACAAATGTATATATTCTCACTTGGATTACAAACCCTAACATTCTAATTTTAATTCCACCAAGAGAAGTGCAAGAATCTAAATTATTGAAGTCCACCTTATCACAACCCGCACACCCGATTACCTAAATATACATGAACTTACGGTTAAAGCTCAACAGCTGGCCTCTGTAGCTCAGTTGGTTAGAGCGCTGCACCGGAATCGCAGCGCAGTAGGTTCAATTCCTACCAGAGGACTTTGTGCTGCATTTTTCGCAGTCGTTCCTGGTTAGGTCTGAAAATGTATATATTCTCACTTGGATTACAAACCCTAACATTCTAATATTAATTCCAACAAGTGAAGTGCAAGAATCCAAATTATTGAAGTCCACCTTATCACAACCCGCACACCCGATTACCTAAATATACATGAACTTACGGTTAAACCTCAACAGCTGGCCTCTGTAGCTCAGTTGGTTAGAGCGCTGCACCGGAATCGCAGGGTCGTAGGTTCAATTCCTACCAGAGGACCTTGTGCTGCATTTTTTGCAATCGTTCCTGGTTAGGTCTTAAAATGTATATATTCTCACTTGGATTACAAACCCTAACATTCTAATATTAATTCCAACAAGTGAAGTGCAAGAATCCAAATTATTGAAGTCCACTTTATCACAACCCGCACACCCGATTACCTAAATATACATGAACTTACGGTTAAAGCTCAACAGCTGGCCTCTGTAGCTCAGTTGGTTAGAGTGCTGCACCGGAATTGCAGGACCGTAGGTTCAATTCCTACCAGAGGACCTTGTGCTGCATTTTTCGCAGTCGTTCCTGGTTAGGTCTTAAAATGTATATATTCTCACTTGGATTACAAACCCTAACATTCTAATATTAATTCCAACAAGTGAAGTGCAAGAATCCAAATTATCGAAGTCCACCTTATCACAACCCGAACACCCGATTACCTAAATATACATGAACTTACAGTTAAAGCTCAACAGCTGGCCTCTGTAGCTCAGTTGGTTGGAGCGCTGCACCGGAATCGCAGGGCTGTAGGTTCAATTCCTACCAGAGGACCTTGTGCTGCATTTTTCGCAGTCGTTCCTAGTTAGGTCTTAAAATGTATATATTCTCACTTGGATTACAAACCCTAACATTCTAATATTAATTCCAACAAGTGAAGTGCAAGAATCCAAATTATTGAAGTCCACCTTATCACAACCCGCACCCCCGATTACCTAAATATACATGAACTTACAGTTAAAGCTCAACAGCTGGCCTCTGTAGCTCAGTTGGTTAGAGCGCTGCACCGGAATCGCAGGGCCGTAGGTTCAACTCCTACCAGAGGACCTTGTGCTGCATTTTTCGCAGTCGTTCCTGGTTAGGTCTTAAAATGTATATAATTATTCTCACTTGGATTACAAACCCTAACATTCTAATATTAATTCCAACAAGTGAAGTGCAAGAATCCAAATTATTGAAGTCCACCTTATCAGTTATCACAACCCGCACACCCGATTACATAAATATACATGAACTTACAGTTAAAGCTCAACAGCTGGCCTCTGTAGCTCAGTTGGTTAGAGCGCTGCACCGGAATCGCAGGGCTGTAGGTTCAATTCCTACCAGAGGACTTCGTGCTGCATTTTTTGCAGTCGTTCCTGGTTAGGTCTTAAAATGTGTATATGCTCACTTGGATTACAAACCCTAACATTCTAATATTAATTCCAACAAGTGAAGTGCAAGAATCCAAATTATTGAAGTCCACCTTATCACAACCCGCACACCCGATTACCTAAATATACATGAACTTACGGTTACAGCTCAACATCTGGCCTCTGTATAGCTCAGTTGGTTAGAGCGCTGCACCGGAATCGCAGGGCCGTAGGTTCAATTCCTACAAGAGGACCTTGTGCTGCATTTTTCGCAGTCGTTCCTGGTTAGGTCTTAAAATGTGTATATGCTCACTTGGATTACAAACCCTAACATTCTAATATTAATTCCAACAAGTGAAGTACAAGAATCCAAATTATTGAAGTCCACCTTATCACAACACGCACACCTGATTATAGATATATATTTTATAAATATAGGTTTTGCGATCACTGATAACTTGATAATAATATAAAACAAAGCACTTCTATCTGCAACTTTTACAATCACTGATAACTTGATAATAATTTAAACCAGTGAAGTTGTAGTTTAAATAGAGAATAATACATGGGTGCATGAAATACCAGATTTATTTCGAGTGTTGATCATGAGTGTGCAGCGAACAAGTGGGCGCAGCGAACGAGTGAGATGTCATGTTCAACACGAAAAATAAATCTGGTATTTCTAACCACCCATGTATTTTTCTGTTTATTATATAAAGGACAGTCTTAAATGAAAAGCGATAATTTTTACAGAAAAGCGATAATTGAAAAGGCGATAATTTTCACATGTGAGATTATCATGAATAATTTCACATGTGAGATTATCATTTTTATCAGTGCTTGAAATCTCTGTAAAACACTATACTTTATATAATAAAAATTCATAAATTTTAACCATGCTAGAGCATGACAACAGCAAAATGCTGTATAGTATGATGCACAATATTTTGGGAGGTGAAATACAGGAACAATAAATCACAGAGTGTTTGCTTGGAACTCACTGGGGGGGGGGGTGCAACACCGCTGATAATTGCTCATAAGGAATTTCAGGTAGATTTCCAGTGCACTGTTAGGTAAAATTAAGTAGATTTGCAGAAGATTTTCAGGAGAATTCAGGTAATTCTCAGGACATGAGAAAGTGAATTTGGAAAACAACTGTATTTTCGGAAAAATTATTATTAATATGTCCTGAAAATTTTTGTACATCTGGAAACATTTTGGT
Source organism: Paramuricea clavata (assembly GCA_902702795.2). Taxonomy (NCBI): domain Eukaryota; kingdom Metazoa; phylum Cnidaria; class Anthozoa; order Malacalcyonacea; family Plexauridae; genus Paramuricea; species Paramuricea clavata. The sequence continues at coordinate 28,996 of CACRXK020004291.1, read as the reverse complement.
CACCCCCCCCCCCCTATCTAACTAACCTCACACACACCCTGAGACGAAGTGCTCGCAACGGCACTGAGTATACATCTTTTGAAAACAGGCGAGGGGTTATTGCATGCATGTATTTCTAGTATATGGTGGGAAAGCGATATTTGTTTTAAGGCGGAAAAAAATACCTGTGGTTCCGGTTCCCGACCGACCCTATTTTTCGTGCCTACCCTATTATTTTTTCAACGTGATTGACCGTGTGACCCTATTTTCTCCAGGTGGTTGTACAAGACCATCTCGGCACTTGCAAGTCTGTCCAGCCAGACGAATCAGCCTTGATCTTGTAAACAGCCCATGTAAGGACCTTGTTTGTAGGAATTATTACATTCTTGATACTGCATTAAAAATTTAGTAAATATTAACAACACAATTACATGTGAATCCTAAATCTACCCCCAATGCAGCCCATTGTAAAGCCTGTTGGCACTGTATTCAATTTTGGTATCCGTAACATGTATACCATGCTTCGACTACTCCTATTCACACAGGCCGAGCATGGATAAATTTGATACAGGTACCAATTTTATCTGTGCCATACTAGGTGTAAAAAATACCTGTGGTTCCGGTTCCCGATCGACCCTATTTTTTTCAAAGTGATTGACTGTGTGACCCTATTTTCTCCAGATGGTTGCGGGCTGCTGCCAAATGACATCTGTTGTCACACTAATTATTGAAAAATCCATGAAAAAATATTAAAAAAAAATTATTTCCGACCTACCAACCCAATTTTTTTTGCGATATGAAACCGGAACCACAGGTATTTTTTTACGCCCTACTAGATTAATCTTGCTATCTCAATACCAAACAATTGTACATGTCCAGGGTCCTGATGTATTAACCCAATTAGTGGCAGCACTCTTCCCCTGAGTCCCTGACAAGTTAAATCGTCTGGCATTAGACAGAGTAAAGTAATAAAGTAGGGCGCATCTTGGTGCATTGGTACTTAAAGGGTTAATGTAATGTTACTGCACTCACTACAGTGATGCTAACTGTATAATGAATTAAAGTTATTTAAGAGAAGACAGTCAGTTGAGTATCATATTTAGTCCACAAGATATATCCCCCTTTAAACTGGAACTGTTGCATGACAGATCATAAATTAATTGACATAATCTACTTGGCTAACTAATAATTATTAGACAGTAGTGCAAAATGCAACTAAATGGTTAATTTGACACATGGGCAGATAGTCTGATTAACCCATTGAGCACGACTGCTTTCCCCTTGACAAGTAAAGTTATCTGGTGTTAGACAGAGTAAAATAATAAAGTATGATGCAACAAAATTTAGTGTCTGGTGAAACTAAGCTTGCTGATTAATAGTGATTATTGGTTATTACTTTTTAAAATAACATGGGTCCAAGGTCTTTGCCAGAAGAAGTTGCGCCAGATGGTGGTTTGCCTAATACCAGATGGTAGCGGGTGGTGCCCAGATACCTATTATGGCACCAGATAGTAGTCTACAGGGTTTTTTTTCAGGACTTTCTCTTGGGTCCATTTTTGCAGAGAAGATTGAGTTTAGCTGAACAGCTGGGGTGGCTGCACCCCCTCCCCCCTACCGCGGGAGGCTGACACCTATGCTCAATAAATGTAGTTGAGATGGAATGTGTTAAAGCAGGGGCACTAAGGGACACTATAAACTGGTTAAAGATGGCGAATGCATAGTTTTTCTTGTGTTGCAAGATGAATTCCAGCCATTTTTTCTTAATTGTCGGGCTTCCAACTGAAAACTAATTTCCACACGTCACAAAATTTTATAACTCAAACAACTTCATTTTTACTGTACTGAAACTTTGGTGAGAAGATTGAGTTTCAAAACTCAATTCAAAATTCAATTTTTGGGCCCGTTTAACGGCCCTAAAAAATCCCTGAAAAAAACCCTGGTCTACTGGGTACAGGTCTGGAGAAAGCCTGTCTCTGGTTAACATATGTTTATTTGTCATACCCTGCATCACCTTGTACATACAAATATGAACTGGCTTTGTTATTGGTTAAATAAAGGCTGTTTATTACATCCACAGTTAGTAGTCCCTTTTACACTGTAGGTTAATGATAAGTCTCAAGGTCATTGTTCTGGCATATTTTGTATAAAGTAATGATTACATTTTCAATAAGTAAAATTTTCCTTTTACAGATTCTAAGATGGTGGATCTTTGATGGCAATTGCATGCTGTGTTTGGAACAGTATTAATTAAATGTACATGAGGAAATCAATGGACTTGGTGAATGAACAATGGTATAGATAATATTGATTGTGAAATGGACAAAATGTTAAACAAAATATGGCTTCAGGAGAAACCAGGGTTTTTTCAGGGATTTTTTAGGGCCCTTTAAACAGCCCCAAAAACTCAATCTTGAATTGAGTTTTGAAACTCAATCTTCTCATCAAAGTTTCAGTGCAGTAAAAATGAAGTTGTTTGAGTTATAAAATGTTGTGACGTGTGGAAATTAGTTTTCAGTTGGAAGCCCGACAAGCCATCTTTAACCAGTTTATAGTGTCCCTGTTTTAACACATTCTGTCTCAATTACATTTATCGAGTACAGGTGTCAGCCCACCGGTAGGCGGGGGGCCGGTGCAGCCACCCCAACTGTTCAGCTAAACTCAATCTTCTCTGCAAAAATGGACCCAAGAGAAAATCCTGGAAAAACCCTGGGAGAAACTCAATAGCGTTGTCCGCAGTAGCTAAAAATAGATTCTCTAAGTGAAGACCCCCCACGAGACTCAGACAAACAAACTAACATTTTGTATAGAATTGTACTAGCAGCGAACATAAATTGGTCTAAATTGACGTTTTTATTTATTTTATCTGTGCTAAAACGAATTCAAATTTATCCCAAATTACAAACATGGTTAATGCTAAGCACTGTTGCTGGGGAACATGTCCAAGTGATTCGAGATACTAAGAAAAACTGCCGAAACAGGGAATTGAAAAGTCGGACGGGACGGGAATGTCTGCAGTAGCAATGTGTTGATTGTTATTGACTGCGGACTATGCTGGTTTTTCTCCAAGAACTCTCGCAGCTAACCATTTCCCCCCGTCAATACATCCAGCGAATGATGCTTTCCCGAACTCGCTGAAGAAGAACTTGGCGTTTTATACCGGCGCTTTGCTATAATACCGCTTACTTGGCGTTTTATTCCGCTTTGCTTTGTTTAATCGACAGTATAAGCTGATGGATCATGCTCAAAATATGAGTCTGGGACGCCATCGTTTTCAGTGAGAGCGTCTGTTGTTAAATTTATGACTGAGAGAGAAGCAATAGTTTACCAGACAGTGTTAGGCTATTAATTAACACAGTGTTAAAGAGAGGTTCTCTATTTTTAATACAAAACTGAATATTTAAAAATAGATAAATAAAAATGTTGTTTTTATAATAACATATTTTTGTTGTATTGTCAAAACAAAATACTGGTCAACGGAAGATTTTATATTTGAGATTTTATATAGTTTGTAGTTTATCTTTGACATTTTTTAAAAAAGTTTAAATTTGAAAGTATTAGTTTTAATTACATTCCTAATAAATCCGTATTTTATAAGTTGAATATGTAGTCAATAGATTATAGTAAACAATCCTAGCTTCTTTGGCTTTGGACTTTGCTATTAATTATAGAGATGTCTAAAGTAATAAAATAATGTACACTAAAGCGAGTATTAAAATCCATATAAGTTAGTATAAACATGAAATCAACAACATTAAATAGGGAACTTTAGAACTGATTCGCTAGGGCTACGAATTAAATCTGGTACGACTACGAGATTTTTTCGGTTAAATATCTGCTACTACAGACTTTCTATTGCCCTTTCTTTTGCATACCCTTTCTTTATGGCCTCTTTTATAGCAACAGTCACGCCAAACCATGTACTATTATAATACAGTAGACACCGCTTATGATAGAAACGACGACAGTCGATACTAAAGTGACGAAAAAGTGTATATTTCTACTTCCAAAGCAAAAATATTTTGCACTGGCACTTCAGGTAAAGCGAAAAGTACAAGGTGTGTATGATTTCGCACAAATAAACTGTAAACAAACATCAAACTATCAAACTAACTCACAGGAAGCTCTCAATCATAATACTATTTATATTAAATGTTGCCAATGTTTGTCTGAGTCTTCGCGGGGGGTCGAATTTTCGTGACGTCAATTGCGGACAACGCTATTGAAGCTACTTTTACTAAAAGGCGAACAAATAATGACATTTAAGGCACTAAGAAGGATTGTACCAACATATTTGACTGAACTATTCACCACTAACAACAATACCTCATACAGTCTAAGAAGCAATAATCGAAAGCTTTACCTTGATAAACCAAAAACAAATTTCTTAAAATGTAGTTTTTCATATCAAGGAGCAATGTCCTGGAATAGCCTACCACTTGAAATCGTCGATAACTGCGGCGATTTACCAGTTGATTCATTTAAAAGACTTAATATCATCAATCAGAAGGATTAATAAATTCGTGAATTTATTATTGCAAATTAATGTAAATAGTATTTATTAGGTAATTTGATTATGTATTGTATTTTAGTTGTTGCACGGCTCTTTGAAAACCAGGGAACTGAAAGATCACCGTGCATGTAAATAAGTTTAAATAATAATAATAATAATAATTGCACTGTATTCGTTTTAAAAACTTTGGCGACTGTCCTTGTTCATATGTGCACATCTCCGGCAAAATGAAGTGAGCATATATTCTAGTGCACAAGAATGGTTTAAATGCTTTGTGCTTATACACAATTCAATCCACGCTTTTCTCCTATATTGCTGATCTATCGATTTGCCCTTTGGAAAATTGAAGAAACGGATTTCATCGGTATGTTGGATGTCACTATTACAACCGTAGACAGCAATACATGTTTTGCAGTGCACCTTACGTTTCACATGAACAATCTTGATCTTTTCGTTATTCAAGCCCTACTCAGAGCTGACTAATATTTGTAATTTCGGTTATATATATATAGTAGTGTCCCACACGTGAATTTAGGGTATTTTACATAACACAATGAAAATATTGATATAATATTGGGAACTACACTACATGCATATATTTACTTATATAAAATGACAACCAAGTAAAACTGTAAAACTACATGTAAAAATACATCACAACATATAACCAGATTATAGTTATTTTACACTTATCTCTTGTCTGGGAAAATCCCATACTGACCTTGAATGTCAGTTTAGTAATTTGTGCAATGTCTAACTTGCACAACACTACAAATTACAGAAGAGGCAAATTTTGTTTGTGAGATATAACAGCTATTTCATGAGAAATGTCGTTTGAAAGCCTGCTCAGTTTTAAAAGCAATTAATAGTTGTGAAATCTGAAGCTAAATATATGCCACCAGCATGCATTAGAACTATATTATCACTTCACAATCATGATCAACCAGTACCTATCATGATTTCGATTCAGCCTTGTATAAAATTCGTGCAGTCAATGTTTTTCAAAAGGTTTTCAGATTTAATGGTCAGTGAATTCTGGCACAAGATTAAATGCTTCGTCTACAGCTGGCTGCAGTTCCACCAGTTGGTTGAATTATTTTTGTATTAATAATAACAACACTTTGAAACACTAAATACTCAGTAGAATCTTTTATTTCAATGCAAATTATTTCTGTATTTCTGCAACAGAGCATGCACATACATAAATGTATATGCTATACAATATATACATACATTTGGAATATATGACATGTAATTGGAACAGCAGAACTACCATAACTGGAGTCGATGTCTAAGCGCATTTTACAACGCAAATATATGCTTTACTGTCGAAAACACAGTCACAGACCATTGGTAGTAAGCTGCTACACATTATTGAACTATTAATACATGTTGCAATGTATCTGTAATTTTTTTGTAAACATTTTGTTCCAAATCTCAACGTTGTCCCTGAGCCGGCGGCACGAAGCGCTGTGCGAGGGTACTAATTCCGCACGGCTATTTATACCTGGATATGTGAAAACATAGCGGAGTGCAAAGTTGTCCTCCATTTTGTTTATGTCATGGACGGTTTTCGACATTATGCGCAAGTACAAAATCTGTTGAAGTAATTGTTTTTCATTTTGAAAGGACGTATTTTGCTGTTTTACAGCATTTTTTTGTTTTAAATTGCGTTAAAGTCTACAAAAGTACAACACAGTTTTTTTTCTCAATTTTAACTGGAAATAAGCCTGCAGTGTCACGAATTAGTGGCTGTTCAACCGTGAAACAAAGTTTGCATAATAATTGTTTTGATGTTGATGTCTTTGATAATTTAATCATTGTTGTGCCGGTCTGGGTAAGTGTAAACATTTGAGTAGTAAAATGCCATGCCGTACTTGCTTTGTGTTGTCGGTTTAATTCATATCTGCAAAATTTTTAAGCCATTCTTAACTCGATAATTCACTTTAATGCAAGCTGGTATGCATGAAATTGCAATTGAAGTGAATGTTATCGTTCATTATAAAACTAGCGCATGAGTTGTGTTTTTATGTTTGTTTATAACGGTCTTAATATTTATGTGCAGTTTTTATACTTCATCTGTTAAGAAAGGCGAGGGGTTGCTGCATGCATGTATTTTCTAGTTACAGTGTAACTTATATTGTGGGATTTGTGTTTACCCTGCCATTTACATCACAAAATGTTTCATGCATAAATTAGCATAAGCGGAATTTTCCCAAGATGGCGGACGACTGTTAAAATTTGTTAAACATTTTCGCAAATTATCTGAACAACTAAATGTTATGGACAAACAAAAATATGAAATTAAGTATTCAATTAGTAAGCTTAATGAATACAGACAATAAAAAAATTTGTTGCCATTGTCCTTTTAAAAGTACTCATCTTAAATCTTTATAACTATAGAAATGTTAGCCACTGTAATAGTTAGAACGTGTCCCACTTTCCTACACAGTAAGGAAGACAACTATCACTAAATCCTTTAGTATGTGATTTAAAAGGGGAATGTTTCGAGCATGTCTAAGGTTGTGCTCATGGTTAATTGGTTTAGGCAATAACTCAAATAGTTTGCTTAAAGTGTCACAATAAGTTTTCTTGTAAAAATGCATGGACAATGACTCTCTTCTTTCAGTAAGCGTAGGCAGCTTAAGGTCTTCAGGCTCTCATGATATTATGACAGGTTTGGCAGAATAATTTTCAGAACACGTTTCTAGATATGTTCGATTTGGTCTCTGAGTGAATTCGGCAGGAAAGAGTGCCATACAGGGCACGCATATTCAAGAAGGAGCCTTAGTGCATACAAATGCTTACTTGCCTTGGAGCAAATATGGGTAACATGTTTTATCCATTTAAGATCAGATGTCAAGTATACACCCAGGAGTTTTATGGTATGAACCATCTCAAGATGTTGGTTATTGATCATCAGAGGCTGAAGTGATGGTTAGTTAAGGACACAATGAATTATTTCGTTTTCTTAACATTTAGCTTCATATTATTTGCAATTGACCATTGGTTAACACTATCTACCTCTTGCTGTAAGGTTAGCGGGACAGATTTGCCGACTTTAATAACTTCTGAGAGAGCGCAATCTTCAACATATTTATACAAGGGTAGTTGACTTGCCAAATCATTCACCACGACCCGAAAAAAGGGGTCCTAGTTTAGTCCCTTGTGGTACTCCAGCCTTGACAATTCTCCAATTTGATTTGCAATTTTGTAATTGAACATGTTGTGCCTGTCGGAAAGAAAGCTGGCACACCAATTCAACAGCATCGGGGGAACATTAAGTAATTTAGCGTCATGAATTACATGAATTACAGTCTTGAGAATGCTTGGTCTAAAATATTGTTCCCCCTGGTGAGCTTGGTGACCAGTCTTTTTGAGACTAAAAGAGAAACACAGATTACCTGGTTGGAATTGGTTAAAGTCCCCAAGGAGTATAATCGCAGAATTCGGATAGGCAGCGAGGAGGGAGTCGAGGCAATTAAAAATATGTGAACGGAGAATGTGATCATCGCTCTGAGGGGGAAGGTAAACTGTTCCCAGTATAATAGAGTTTATTCCTCTTGGCAAGCAATCCATTTTTGTATCTGTGAAGCAGATATATTGCTATCTCAAACGTGACCGTACCAAACCGTATGTTAACTCATAGCCATTCAGTGACGAGCTTATATAATTTAAGCCAATTTAAGCCAATCAGAGATTAGTTTACATCAATTGTTTCCATCGTGCCCGCATCTAACCTGCGAAAGGGCATCGTTTCGCCTCGTGTAATTCATGTTATTCTTTGCCATTTTCACATTTTGGCTTCAAGAATATCTTGATTTTGTCTTGTCACGTGCCATTCTACTTGTGATAATATTCCGAAGTTATCTATCAACATGGAAACTTATCTTCATCTGGTAAGTAGTCAAATACCACATATTTATTATTTTATTATATATTTATACAGTAAAACAATCATCGTGTTGTGTAATATTTTAAACAGTCAAAACATAGCAGGCAATATATTTGTCAATGAACAATGTCACAGGAAACTAATGTTCTCAGGAGATATTGAATTAAATCCTGGTCCTGTATTTCTGTATTAAACTCTGTTCGATGTTATCAGTTAAAATACTTATACATTTTGGTT
>CACRXK020004291.1:0-20355 GCA_902702795.2 Paramuricea clavata | reverse complement strand
TAATGTTCTCAGGAGATATTGAATTAAATCCTGGTCCTGTATTTCTGTATTAAACTCTGTTCGATGTTATCAGTTAAAATACTTATACATTTTGGTTAGAGTTTTTAAACAAAATGTTTAGAAACATTTTCATTTACAAATGCTAATAAAAGAATCCCCACTCTCCCTCCTCATTATATTGTTATTTTGCTTCCTAACATAAATGTTTTTGTTTAGAGATTAATGCAAGGATGATGAATAAATGTACTGGATATTGGCTAGATAATTTTGTCAGAACAACCTACTTGCAAGATAATCTTACCTAAATTCATTAGTATGGATAATAACTTAATAGCTACAATAATCATATATTATATGGATGGATAAGATCAATGGCACACAATATGTACAAAACTAAACTTGTGATACCTTCTAGTCAAACCGATGTTTTCCCACAACACAAATTGTTTTTGTGTGGATGTGCTGTGTTAAACCGAACAGTGTGGTATATCATTAACTGTGCATTGGATTGGAAATTTGGAATTGAATTATATACTTCACTCATGACTTTCAAAACATTCTTTACTATTCAGTGGTCTTTGATATATGATTGACTCTTTGCTACAGTAATGCATGTTCCTCGAATAGTTTAATGTGTATGTTTCTCGGCAGTTATTGTTGGCAAGTGTAAACAACAAGTGACAGAACTTTTGTTTCAAATTGTTACAATAAAGTTTTGAAAATGATATGGGTTGACAAGTGACAGTTTACTAAATAGACACTCGAATATTGTTTGCATGAAATTTTGACCCTCTTGGATAATTATTATTTACCGAGTCATAATCATAATCACATAAAATTAGTTAGCACAATTAACAGCCTTGTTAGATTTGTACTATGTTTGGCTATTTGTCTCGTAAATATAATTAGTAAAGGGTGTGCAATGGAGAATGGGCTACCAAAATATTCTGAATGAAGTAAGTTTCTTAACAACACTGAATAACAGTAAACAGTCTGAATGAATTAGATACAAGTTTAAATACCAAAGACACTACATAAATATAATACTTTTAATGAACTTATGTGGTGATGTACCGATATTCATAACGGATATCTGCACTGATTGGCCAACTACTCTCAACTCATATAGTTAGGATGAATTTTTTTCCAGTAAGTCCAATTATCTGTTGCAGTTTCGAAGTGAAATAGAATATCGTACCAGCCATTCAATATCGGGTTTCAGAATATCAGTAAATTTCCATATCGGTGCATCACTAAATGTTAACGAATAACAAAATAAATCGTAAGACTCTTATGAACTAAGAGTCTAACTATTAACGAATAACAGTATCAATATTAATGTTACTCTTATTTAACAAACTAAGAGTTTAAATATTAACCAATAACAATATCAATATTAATGTTACCCTTATTCAACGAACTAAGAGTCTAAAGATTAACCAATAACAATATCAATATTGTATAAAACAGTTTCAATAAGTTTATAAGGTTCAACCACTGTTCACAATCACATCGACTACACAGATGTTTCTTTGTTGTGGTTTGCTTTCAGGAACTGTGATACAAGTCTTTGTGACCTGTTAACAACCATTTTGTGCGGACCTGTTGTCAACAGTAACTTTTGGAGTTCACTAATATCAATGCTTTGTATGGGGGTTTGACAGTTGATGCATTTTAAAAAGCTTTCCATGGCATCATTGAAGCAAGTGAAGCTCAAAATGCTGTCATCAATTTTGATGAGTAATTGGCAGACTAGTTTGCGTTTGGTAGAACTTCTCAAATTTGTTACGTTGCAGTTTGCGCATGTAATATGGGTTGTTTCTACGGTAGAATCTATGGCTTCTCATGTGCAGTTGCAAACTAGACACGACCAGCTCTTTTTTATTTCGACTCCAATACACTTCGCTTTCACAATGTTGTCTTTCAAAGTGGGAGAAGACAAATTAATATCATCTATGTCAGCGATTTCTTCTATAATTGTCCCTTCGTTAGTATTGAGATACTTATTATCGTCAAAAATGCGAACCATGAGGTTTCGAAAGTGATAATTCTTGCTTGTGGACACTTTGTCAATGCCATCTTCCCACAATGCTATCTTTATTGATTCTGTCGCATCTGCAATCAGACAGTCGACTTTATACTTTGTTTTTCCTTGGTAAATAACAGGTTGTTTTTTCTCGGATTTCAATATAACTCTCGCCTCCATGTCAACTTTGTCGTAATGTCTTGCATTGAAACATTCTTGTACAGTGGAGAGTTGGCTTGCAACTATGTCATTGTACGAAAATGCAACAGTTGAAGGTGCAATCTTGGCTGCTTTGGAGATGGAATATTCGTTCTCTTTGGTTTTGCTTCGTTTTGTACCTTGAATTTTAACAGGAGACTTGTTTTTAAAATGTTGTTGAAGCTTCATTCTTTTTTCAGGTGAATAACAGACCATTCTAACGCTTCCTTCATCACTAGTTTGCAATTTCAAGTCAAAGTACTTTATGTTTGACTTGCTGGAGGACTGTATAGGACTTAGAGTATGGACATAACCCTCGAGGTGTGGATCTGCAAAATAAACAATAATTATTACATATTACAGTACCGATTTGGAAAGTAGTTTTTAGTATAGGGTTATACGACGGGAATAGGTGACATAAAATTCAAACGTTAAAGTCATGTATGCTTTTCAGATAATAGAAACTTTTTTTACCTTCACCAGCCTTACGTGAAGGTGACTCATTCCTAAAATAACAAATAGCTTTTAGTTACTAATTAAATTACATAGTATAGTGCATATTGAATTGAATTTTTTTGAATTTTATTTGATTTAGCACCACATTACATAAAAATTACATTTAGCACCACATTACATAGAAATTTAACATGTTGGTGACAAGGAAGCCCAAAACGAAACCACAAGGCTTATATAAATTTAGGCTCCCTTTAAATGTACACCATATATATAAAAAACACAATTAGGCCTAATAAATTATGAAATGCAGACGTGCTTCAGCTTGCAGACTAATATCATTACATCATAATTATTAATAAATTGAACACAAATACTGTTTAAGTCTTTTCTTAAATAAAATAGAGGACACAATGTCAACCAGATCATGAGGAAGAGAGTTAAAAAATTTTGGACCTTGAAAGCGCACCGAAAATTGTCTGATATTTGTCCTACATGAAGGTACATGATACTTGGAGGAGTTTCTTGAAGAAGAAGAAGAAGACTTTATTCAGCATGCTTTTACAAAAATAAAAAATATACAAAAATTTTTTAGAACGATTAATAATTAATCAATAGGACAAAATAATTCGTGCTGGGTTTCTGAGATAACCATATACAGTTAATCGAGTCAGATAACCCATTTGAATTAAATTACTAATATTCAATTAGCTGGGGGATTGATGGCATTATATAGAGATTTAAGAAAAATAAATTTATACATATATATGCAAAATATAAGCACAAGCATAATGTAGACATAACATATACACAGAATTAAGTTATATGGAATACAAAACTATAAATATACAATTAATAGTTGGAAAGAAAGTCACATATGATTGTGTGTTTGAAGCTGGATAAACTAAGAACTTTATAATGATAAGGAAGACAGTTCCAAATTTTAGCACCAGAAAATCTAATGTTAAATTTACCATAATTAGATGTGATATTATGCATATAAAAGGACTCTTGACAAGCAAGCCTGGTACTATATTTATGAACTTCAGAAGTTGGGGTAAAGAATTCCTCAAAAACTGTAGGAATAATTTTGTGATGAAATTGGTACATGAATAAAGCATACTGAAGGAATACAATATCCTTGAATTTCATGAGTTCGAGTTTTTGAAATAGTTCACTAGTATGACTATTATATTCAGAAAAATTCATAATTCGGATAACTTTCTTCTGGAGAATAACAACATTTTTTATTGAATTTTCATAGGCATTGCCCCAAACTAAAGTTCCATAAGTAAGATACGGATAAATCAAACAATAATACAATTGTTTTAAAATGTTTTGAGGGACATAATATCGCATTTTTGCAAGAATACCGATATTTCGTGATATTTTTTTTGAGATTTGATTCACATGACATTTCCAATTTAAATATTCATCAAAAATTACTCCCAGATATTTTACACTTTTTTCTCTCATTAGACATTTTGAGGAAATAGATAACGAGATAATTTCGGATATTTTTTGAGATGGTTGAAAAATGACATAGTTACTTTTATCTATATTTAAAGAGAGTCTATTTGCAATAAGCCACTGGTTTACTTTCATCAGTTCGTTGTTAACTTTATTTTCGAGATTGCTGATACTTTTATCAGTATAAAACAGATTAGTGTCATCAGCGAATAAATGAAAGTCAAGCAAATTTGAACAATTTTTTTCAGTCATTAATATATAGTAAGAATAGCAGTGGTCCAAGGACAGAGCTTGAGGAACTCCACAGCATATTTCCTTACACTCAGATAGAGTATTGCCAATAGACACATACTGCTTTCTATTTTTTAAATATGAGCAAAACCATTCCTTTGCTATTCCTCTCACACCATAATGATCTAGTTTGTTGATCAGTATGTCATGGTTCACTGTGTCAAAGGCCTTGCAGAGATCAAGAAAAATACCGCACGCAAACTTTCTATCATCTATAGCCTTTTGAATTTTATCTGTGATCAAAAGTAGTGCATGAGTTGTTGAATGCCTTGGGCGGAAACCAAATTGTTTATCATAAAGGATATCAAACTTGTTAAGGAAAGCTAGATGATAAACTATTTAAAAACAATTGTGTTGGAGGGTGACAATCATAATTTAAAAGATTTACATTGAAATCACCCATCAACAAACAATATTTATTTTCTCGTTCTAACTTACTTAATGTTTCATTCATATGTTCAATAAACAAATTAATATCTGAACTGGGGTGTCTGTATATAACAGCACATAATGTGTTTCTATGTTTTGAATCGAGAATCTCAATCCACAAAGTTTCACAAAAGTTAGAAACGAAATCTAAGTCATTCCTTCTCACATACTTTCTATTTTCTTTTATATAAATTCCAACTCCTCCAGAATTGGAGAAACTCTGTTGATAGATAAAATTATAATTAGGAATTTCAATATTACTTACAACTTCTTTATTTTGGGTAAATTTGATTTCCGAAAGGCCAATAATACTGAACTCATTATTCAAGTCATTTAACATACATGTCAGCTTATCATAATTTGCATTGAGGCTGCGTATGTTGCAGTGGAGAATAGAAAAGGAGGTTTCGCTCACACTCGTACAATTTAAGAAATCATCAGTTGAATAATATTTAAAATTAGAGTGGTAGTGCAAATTTGATTCAGGGTCCAAATTTTCCAGCATTGGTACAGAATTTGAGGAAGTCAATGAATTAAGGGTGTCAATATTTAAGCCATCAATCCTTAATTTTAATGTACAGCATGTACAGTTACAAGTAATAGACCTGGAACAAGTACTAGCCATCACAAATCACATCAGAATAATTAATTTCTGAATGAAATAAATTATATATAAAGAAAAAAAAAACAAACAAACAAGAAAAGTACTCATCTCTAAATTCACAGATTGTCAATGATTGTTGTATTAAAAGTGTGAGTTTGATCATTTTTTAAAAACATGTTGTCAAATCGTTCAGGTAAAAGTGAAGATTTATGATGAAACATAAATTGACCAAGTTGTAGCATACAAATATCATTCAGTTTTAATAAGCCAAGCTTCTTAAATATAGGGCTAGTATGTGCATCGAATGCGCTTTTATTCAGTATTCTAATTACACGTTTCTGCAGTAATTCAATGCGACGAATATTAGTATGATACGTTAGTCCCCAAACAATAACACAATATTGTAGGTAAGGATAAATCATCGAATAGTACAATATACGTAGAGACTCTAGTGGCAGACAGAAATTAGCTTTATAAATTACACCAATAGATTTTGATATTTTGTTAGCAATATGCGAAAAATGCGATTTCCAACTCAGATTTTCATCCAGAATAACTCCCAAAAACACAGTTTCCTTGACTTGTTCAATACACTTATTATTAATAAATAGTTGTATATCCAGGCAGAATTTTTTTTGTCTAGGTTTAAATACCATAAATTTCGTTTTTTCCATATTAAGCGACAATTTATTTGCTTGAAACCAATCAGACAGTTTTTCCAATTCATTATTCAAAGAATCGATTACATATTGGGGGTCTTTATGCGAAAAAAAATGTTTGTGTCATCAGCAAATAAAATTGTTTCAACTAATTGTGACACATTGCAAATATCATTAATATAAAGTAAAAAGAATAAAGGGCCAAGGATAGAACCCTGAGGCACCCCACAGCAAACAGCACTAGGAGATGAACGATGTTCATTAAATTGAACAAATTGGGTTCTATTGGTAAAATAACTTTTTATCCATTGCGATGGCAAGCCGCGAATTCCGTAATGTTCCAACTTATCAAATAGAATCTCATGCTTGACAGTATCAAAGGCTTTAGATAAATCCAGGAAAATCCCCACAGAAGTTTCTTTTCTGTCAATCGCGTCTGAAATCTTGTCATATAAATCGATCAAAGCAAGTGAAGTTGAATGATTTTTGCGAAATCCGTATTGATTATCATGTAATATCTTAAATTTATCGAGATATGCCAATAAACGATTATACATAGCCCTTTCAAGAAACTTTGAAAAACATGGAAGTATAGATACTGGTCTATAATTTGAGAATATTGCACGATCACCTGCTTTAAATAAGGGAATTACACATGCAATTTTCATATCATCAGGGACAATGCCACTAGAGGAGATATTAGCTGAGAAAAACGCTACCTTTACACAGTATACTTACTTGGAACTAGTTGCATCCATTTTCGTTCTGTATGGACATAATAAAAATATTCATTAATAACTAGCTAAAATAGTTTTAACATAGTTTGGAAGCAACAAATGCATTGGGCAAAGTTCATTGAACAGTACAGTACTTGACCTACTATTAGCTATATAGCATTAGCTTGAGAACTCGTAAAAGCATTCAAAATGTAATATAAATATTATCTTTACACATTTTGGCACAAGAAATAGTTTCTATCCACAGACTTGGTTCCCCACAAGTACTGTGAACTACTACTTACAAAACTACACTAGAAAACATAAACAAGGACATAAACTGCTTTATCATCTGAAAATATGTCTCTAATGCATTTCCAAACCTCTTTGTTTTAAATTGTTATGAAATGAACATGATAAATGTTTATAAACACCATAATAAAAACCTACCTTTTATTAACAAGCACGCATCAATAAAGAAAAACCACTGAGAAAGACATACAAGTTAGGCACATGGCGTCCTCGGACTTGCATCGGTGTCAGATATAAGCCAATCAGTGATTAGCTTACATCATTTACCAGACACCTGCGAACATGCACAGATGGTGGGCTGATGGCCTTGTGTTTTCTCATGTTTGCCATTTTGGATTGCTGTCTTTAATATTTTCTTGCCATTCTAAATTGCGAAGTTATCGTTTATCTATCAAGATGGAAACTTTATAACCTCATTTGGTAAGTAGTCAATCTCTTTGGAGATCAAAACAATCTCTTCGGAGATCAAAACAATCTCTTCGGAGACCAAATGAATCTCTTCGGAGACCAAATGAATCTCTTCGGAGACCAAATGAATCTCTTCGGAGATCAGAACAAGCTCTTCTGAAACAATTAACGAAATCTGAAGTAATTCATGAGCAAAGTACATATAAAGTTTTGAAGATTTGATATGGGGATTGACAAGTGATAGTTTTCTAAATAGCCTGCTGCCGGCTGTATAGACACTTCGGATATTGTTTGCATGAAATTTTTATTCCTGACTGCATAATTATCCATTACAATCATAATCACATTATAAAATGAGTTAAATTTTCTTGGGGGAGGGGGGGTAGTTGCCCCTGCTGCCCTCTGCACTGTGTACAGCCCTGTTAGATGTGTATTATGTTTGACTTTAAAATCTTATTTGCTATTACATTACAATAAGTGATAAAATATTTCAATTGTCCCATGTCATCTTCATTATTCAGTTCCTTTCAAGAAAATACAAAATGTGAATCAAGTTTTTTCGCAGATACATGTATGCGTCACATACCTATTTTTATTAGAAACCATTGGCTTTCGATGTCAGGTTCACTCCAGTTTCATAGTTTGATAACATTAAGTTGTGAGTTTATGTAACTACAAAGACCTCCACCTTGTTGATTATTAAGGCGGTCTCATCGATATGTTACATTTCCAGGAATAGATTCTTATAATTTATCTCTTTTTCGACCACCCCCTCTCGCATCATATTACGACACAATTTTTCTAATATAAATATCTCGGCGAGTATTTACCCCCCTTATAAATAAATACCACCATTGTAATCCTCACAAAATAACCTTTCAAACGGGGGGTCAAGTGCCGTCTGAACATTACACAAACCGAAACAATCATATATTTACTCACCGCTTGGCCAAAGATTCTAAATTTCATATACACAAGATCTTGAATATCTCTTGAACATTTCGTCATTTGCTGAACGGCTATATGTGTAAAATACTCTTTGTATTCAAGCGCTTTTGTGTAGAAAGTTTCGTATGTATACGCCGACTAGAAATATTTATTTTGAATTTTTCAAGATATCGGGTTTTACTCGCACTTGCGAACATTGCGCAATAATTGGCCAATAAGAAGCTCCTGTTGGCCGGTATGACGTCAAACTCACGCGTGTAGGTGCAATTTGACCTTGCGAATCCATTTCTGGCCTTTGCAGGGTCATACAATACAAGCTTCGCATTGTTTTGACGATTTTCAGTCGTATTTCCGGTTGGGATTAACTCACTTCGAGCTCACAGTCGGGCAAGAAATAAAAATATATTGATAAAAGATACAGATTTGAAGATACAGGCTTGCAAATAACACTCTAAGTAGTGTTTTTAATGGGGATTTTAACAAGACTATTACAAAGACGATATGTTCGAAGGGGCCGAAGTTATTTTCGGCAAAAGGTATGGCTAGTCTATATTTTTGTTCAGACAATTGCGTAATTTGATACAATATGATCGTGTTTGACTTCAAAGGCCCATAAATCGCTACAATGTTGATAATGACTATAACTATAGGGAGGAATTAGTTGAATCTTTTCTTTCTGAATCGAATGGTGGTATTTCTGTCTTCATAGCATGCACTGAACCGAAGATATTAAATATCTTGCAATCGATCAGTGCTGATCGACGCAACTGGGACGTGGTGGAAAAGAGATAACAAACTTTTTTTATGAAAATGAAATGAGTGATCATATAGTCCCACTGGATAGTTTAAATTATTTGGGGAGATGTGACTCGATGCACAAGCTCTAGATGTTTGGTCAAAAGACTGTAAAAGAACATTAAATTGCCTAAAATATTCACACACTGTTAAGCATGACAAGCAATTAAATATATAGTTTAATTAAACAACAACATCACACAACAAACTTTTTAAAGTACTTTTTAAAAAGAAATGTCTCCACTTACAACAAACTTACAATTATTAAAAGCTACAGGAATTTTGTCCTTGTCTGACCACACTTTATTTTTTTTATCTTTCCACGCACCCTTTTCTTCACACTCGCATTCATGATTATCTCTCGTTCATTTCCCTGATGGTTCACCCAACTCAACATTCACATCACTCTTTTCCACTTGCCCCTTATAAACACCACCGTCAAATGCCCTTGAAATACTTATCTTCGTCGAGATGTCGGGGCGCTGATATTTTTGCAACGATCTAACATCTCTATGACCAGTACGTTGCATTGCAAATTTTCTGGTATTCCCTTCTCTAATCCACGGGTTGCTGTCGTTGCGCGAAGACTATGATTAGTGAAGTTCCCCTCAATATCTGCATCTTTACAAAGCTTTTTTACGGTATTGCCAAGAGTGTTGTGACCAACTGGAACACTGCCAAACAACTCTACAAAATACAAACTCACATTACAATACACTGTTTTAAAATCCTACTTACAATAATCATGTTGATCTTTATATAACACGTTTTATTTACCTTTCTCGGACAGTTTCTTTCCTCTTCAAGGTGATAAATAAAAAACATCGTTTGCTATTGCTGTTTCAGAGCATCCAGTACAAATATTTCTTATACAACTTGACTAAACATCGTTCCGGTCTTGTTCGGTCTTGTTTCATTTGCATAGTGTTCAATCCTTTTTTGTTTCACAGCTCGATGTTTTAATCCACCAGAGTTATGTTTCTCCCCAACTTCACCTTTAGTTGTCGCATCTACCAAAGCGAATTGACTAAATCGTAAAGACTAAAGCGAATTGACTAAATCGTAAAATGGTTTCCAATTAAAAACACCATAGTGTCTAACAACACTTTAGCTGAATAATCCCCAAGCAAGCCTAATTCCCAAAGCTTATTTTCCTGTTCCTCAGAAAAGGGATCAGCTTGTTTGATTTCTGAACCCAACCCAATTCTTGTTAAGCTTTTCATCTCGGCATCCAGACAGTCTTGGAAGTGCTTAAATTGTGGATCGCTAAAAAAATTCAGTCATGGACGTCCACTGTCTCTTATCCATCGCAGTAAACCACAGCACAGCTGATATAGCATATTTGGTGGATAAAAGTCCCCTACATCTTTATTTTTGCGAACTTCAACAACCATCTTGCTCATCCAATAATTCAATTCTTCGTCATTGAGTTCAACAATATCAGTATTCACAAGTGTATACAACTGGCCTTGGGCTAGTACTGCTCCATCTTGCAGCTTACTTTTCTCTGCCCATTCTTTCCAAGTTCTTACAGCCCAGTTCATGTTAATCCTTGTATTATTTGGTATACATGTTTCTTTCAGCTTCTCGAGTTCATAGTCTGCAACTAGTGTAATATTTCTGCATGTGTCTTTCAACAACTTTTTCTCTTGTACTTGCTCAGACACCGGGAAACAAGTTTCAACTAAATTTTCGACAGGTGATGACTCATCAAACAAAAGTGTGTTCAGAACATCGACTTCAATATCATCTTTGTCCTTATGGCTACGAAAAACATTTTGTGTAATGTATCATCATCTTCGTCGCTGTCCATCGTGACACACCTCAAACACTTTCCAAACTCTTAGCCGTACAGTACTTTTTATTGCAGCAACCAATGCGATTTACATGCATATAAAAATAAACAAAGAAATGTGGCCAAGCGACAAAGATCAGTGTAGCAAAGCAAAGCACAACAAAACAACCCATCAGATAAGTAATTACCCTATATCATTAAATCGTGCATGAAATAAGTCGGTTACTAGTTAGACACCAAGGGTGTCGGTATTTAGTCATATACAACCGTAGCTCACTCCCATCGCACTATTATTATTAGAATTATTATTTAAAATTATAGCGGTAATTAGAAAACTGATTTTCAAGGGGCAGTTTTATCAATACATACATTAATTAATTAAGAATACAAAGACTTACAATAACTACTGTCACTAGCAATATTGAAACTACACTCCGCATAAAGTAAGAGTATGGATCGTTCGCTGTGAGACAACAAGCTGCATAAAGATTAATTAATTAGGAATACAAAAACTTACAATAGCTACTAATGTCACTAACAATATTGAAACTACACTCCGCATAAAGTAAGAGTATGGATCGTTCACTGCGCGACAACAAGCTGCATAAAGCAATCCTAATGTGTTCGCACTCAGTCAATTTATAAAAAAATATTTGGAGTTTCACTTGTTGGTCGCAAAATGATATATATTAGTAAGATTGCGCATGCTTAACCACATTAAAACGTATATAATGCACATACTCAACCCTGTGTTACGTCCCACAAGTGTAAGAGCTGTTTTGTGAATAAAACCTCCAGGATCATGAAATAAGTTAGTTAAACACCTTGGGCGTCAGTATTTAGTCATATACTGCCAACTTTTGAATAATGAATAGCCAGTTTTTGTGCTATTCCGTCAACCTCTATCTATTCTGTGAGATATTCACAAACAGTCTTACAATAAAATCTTAAGCCGGACGAGAGGACGTGTTTTATTTAAAAAATATGACACATTCTTTATAAATTTAGTTGGCAAATATTCCCACAGACTTGTTCTGCAACCAGCCATTAAGATTTCAATTGAGGCAATTGGATGAGATCAGTACCTGTATCCTGCATGTACCACTTGCTCCTACATCCATTGGGTCCTCATTTTTAGTGTGAAGTTTCACTTTCATTTCACACTGTTGTGATGGCTGGCGAATTCACACGAATCAGTCAGTCAGTCAATCATAGAGTAAACTTTCCGGGGGGTGTATACGATTTATGTTTGCAGTGATTTATTGTACTTAGTCAGTGCTTTGAAGGTTATTTAAGCAATTTTATTTCTTTTTAAATATTCGTTTGCCAAGTTCACAAAAATTTCGAGGAATCGTTGTTGTTATTGTAAATTTTTGTAATTTTAGAACATTCGCTTCTTGTGTTGTGTAAACGATCTTTCCCCTGGAACACCTGATTTTTTCTATAGCAGTGCAAATGTGCATGTGCTATGAAGCCGTAGATCACGATGCTAGGTAGGAGCGACAGTGTTGTTTTCAAATCTATAAACATTTCAGACATGAATAGAGTAAATCTTTGAGAATCTACGCAATATATAAATATATGTTATGCATGATGATCTTTCAATCAAGTACTGATATATGTAGACAGTATATTCATTATACAGGAAGGAGCGACAGTGTTGTTTTGTTTGTTTTTTTTGTTGTTTTTTTTTTGTTTGTTTGTTGTTTTTTTGTTTTTGTTGTGTTGTTTTTAGAAAAGAGCTACACAAAATTTTCGAGCAATTTGACCTTAAAATCACCGCCGAAGTAAATATGAATGTTGTAAATTTTTTAGATGTTACTTTCGACCTGATCAACGCAAAACACAAACCATACAGGAAACCCAATGACGATCCATTGTACATCCACAGACACTCAAACCATCCACCAAGCATTACAAGACAATTACCTACAGCTATCAACAATCGCATTGCACTTCTCTCATCGGACGAACAAACATTTAAGGAATCCACACCTATTTACCAGAACGCTCTTACACATAGTAACTTTGATCATGAATTTACGTACACTCAGGATGCACCACAACGGACACGTAGGAATAGGCAACGCAACATAATTTGGTTCAACCCACCATTTAGTAAGAGTGTTAACACGAACATAGGAGGGGAATTCTTAAGTTTAATTGACAAACACTTCCACTACAGCACAAACTACACAAGATTTTTAACAGAAACACTTTAAAAGTAAGCTACAGTTGCATGAACAACGTTAAGTCTATAATCACCAAACACAACACACATATAATTAGGAACAGTCAATCACAGAATACGGAAACTGACAACTGTAACTGCGACAACAAAAACACTTGCCCACTACCGAAACAATGCATGACCAACAACATTATTTACAAAGCAACAGTCACAACCAACAACACAAACGACACTACACACTACATTGGTATGACAGCGACTACATTTAAGGAACATTACGCTAACCACACTTCATCTTTTCGTCATAAAAAAGACTCAAACAAAACAGAACTTTCGAAACATATTTGGAAATTAAAAGAAAACAATCAGGATTATACCATCAAATGGTCAATTTTAAAACACGCTATTTCGTACACAGGGGGATCAAAACGCTGCAATTTATGTTTGGAAGAAAAATTTTGCATTTTGAAAGACATAAACAAAGACAATTTACTCGATAAAAGAAGCAAAATTTTCGGCAAATGCCGTCACAAAAACCGGTTTCGAGTAAACAAGGTCGTTAACAAAACCTAATGACCCAAGCATGCATTGTTTCACCTAAGCATTGTTTCGCCTACACGCATTCCGCACATTCTTTCGATAGCATAAAAGCAACCTACAATTTCGAAATTATTCACCACCTGATGATTCCTATACGGATGAAACAGACTGTTGTGGTTTTTTTGAGGTAAAACGAAAAACTATATATATATATATATATATATATATATATATAGAAGAAGAATATATAAGAAAGGATTTCTTCCTATGTACACGTTTTCACGCATCGTTTTAAAAGTTTTACTTATGGAGAGACCTAAATAAAAACAAAATTTCTTTTGTCCTTTGAGAAGTTGTCTGTGTAGATGTTTCTTTCTTCCCACTGCATGTTCATCTTCTCCGAAAGATCATTTGCGTATTTGGTGTACCTTTCCTTGGCTTCAGGTGTGTAGCTATATATGAAACCATTCTGGTGCTTCTCGAAAATTATTGCATATATATCTGAATGAACAAGTAGTGCTTGCGGTTAAACTATAGTATGTAGCGTGTAGTTCATCCTAAAGGCGAGTTGCACCATTGCTTCGGAGAGAGATAAAAAAGATAAAATAAAATAAACCATTTTCCAGCTCCTGGTTCACTTAGGCACACAGTATATAAGTTGCATGGTTCCATATAACATTCACATACTTGTAATTTTGTTTTTGGACCCATCAACATTGAGACGACCGAAATTGCCGCAATCAAAATAAACTCGGGTCCGGGTGTTTACTGAAAATGCCAAGGCCATCAGCCATTCTACCATCGGTTGCAGGAACTCTTCCATTGGAAATTTTATTGCTCTTGCCGTCTTGATGCTTTGGTTAACGGAAAAACATTGGCAAAAATTGATTTTTTAGAGGACATTACTATAACTGCAATAAAAAATATAAAGTTTTGGCTCAGTTACCGTGCTCTATATACTATTAAGTATGCTTTATACTTAAATGAAAAAACATGCATGTTTAATCTGTGCAGTATATGTTCCATTGATATCGTTTCATTTTTTCTTGAGATTTTTGGACAACTCTTATTTTAGAACTAATACTACAATAGATTGCAATTTTCGATTGCACTACATTAATTGTATTTCTTGAAGAGTTATATATACAGGGTGGTGTATGAATAAGGACCAAAGTCTTTCTTGTAGGCCTACAGGTCAGGTTTGTGCAGAAAGACCGAGGTCTGATATTTCGAGGTTAATAAAAAGTTTATTATATGGCATTTATATACTTTAAACAAACAAGAAATGCTTGATTTGAAATGCATATTAGTAGCTTGTTGCCCAGAAACATACAACATTGTGAGTTCAGTCTGTTAAAAATGCAACCCGAGTGGCATTTGTAAATCGCATCGTATTTGGCTATTTTTAAAAGCAATGACTGACAAGAAAGGTATCATTGTTGCTATGAAAAAAGTAACTAGTTAAACGTATAATATATAATTCACAATAACATGGATTACCTTTTTTATACACCCTTTACATGTAGGCTAATAAGCCTGAACTTAATGTTGCTCTAAAAGGCAGTAATTAAGGATCGAATTATCACTATTTACGTAGCTTACAGTAATCCCATAAATTAAATGTCTGTAACCACTTACTAGGCTTGGGCGGTTTTGCTTAAAATTAAAACTGAAAAACCGTCTGCTTCTAAACCGGTAAAACCGGAAAACCGGTTTTTCCCTTTAATTTTTACTTCAACTGAATGAGGAAGAATTGTGGTATTTTTTTGACATAAGCAAACAAACAGTACATGACAAAACGCAAAATTGTGCAAAGGTAACTTAAAACAACTTCAGTTTTAAAATAAAAGGGTCAAGAACGCATTTGAAAACTTATACCTCTTTAGTTCTTACCGACTTTACGGAAAAAGAATAGAATTTGTATCTAGTATCATGTAATTGTGTTTAATTAGAGAATTAAGATCGAGTTTCAGGCGATGACAGTAAACAATTACGTAATGACGGTTTTCCGGTTTTTGTAAAAGCTAAACCGAAAATACCGGTTTGAAAATAAAACCGAAAAAAAAACACGAAAAACCGCCCAAGCCTACCACTTACCAATGACATATATATTGATAATTTGTGCAAGTGATGTAGACATGGGAGGAGAGGCTTATAGTTAACCGCACCAGATTAATTTACCTCAAGCCATTGAAATATCCCCACCCTCGTGGGGGGGGGGGGCAAAATATCGTCCAACTTAAACAATATTCATCTCACCACAAGACATAAAAGGAAGAAAATTTAACATAGTAAAACACACTTTATTCTTTTTACCATGCCTCTGTTAGAGTGTCATTTTTTGGACATCACTGTTGTTTTTCTAATAAAAAAGCTCAGATTGCAAAATTTTCCCAACATATCTTCGGGTTTTGGAACACACACACTGAATAATTTCTTGATGAGGCTATAAAACAGATCCTGGCAATGTGATTGGTCGGCAAATTCGCCGCGAAAAAGTTGGATCAGTTCCTACTTTTTTACTGTTTGTGCGAACAAATTCACTTGGTGGAAAATGGGCTGAATGGATAGTGCGGCAGTTACTGTCACAGCCAACAACTGAATCATGCAATGACAAAAGTGTCCAACTTCGCAGGACTCTAGATCTCTATCGTAATCAAACTCAAATACTGTTTTGTGATATGGTGACATATGCATGTGAAAAATCAGCCCCGACAGTGTAAAATATATTTTCAAAATTTAAAATTCCCATAGCCGTTAAATAAACATATACCTTTGGAAATAATAAATTCAACATTAAGAAACATGGTTTTGCAGAATTTTCAAGTTGTTTCTACATTACATCATTTATGTATGCAGTATACTGTCACCAGTTCAGTAAGCGTAGTTGAAAAAACTAAAATTGTAAAAGTTATAGTTCAACAAAAAGTGAACAACAAGGGAGGAAGAAATTGATGTTAACCTGCATAACATTCAGACTAAATGTAAGATAATGGACAATATAAATCAGTAAACAATTAGCACACACACACACACACACACATATATATATATAAAATAACGTTTGGCGTGGCTTTAGCGTTGCTTAAAATGATCTTTAAATTAGTGCCGATTTTAAACCTGCATGCATGCATGCATGAATACATGTTTGTGCGCACTGAACAAAATTTTATAGTGCATTTGATTGTGCATTATACTGATTAGAAAAAATAACTTTGTCTTTAAACATGCCAATAAAGTATACACTATTATTCAAAATACTGTCTTAATATAGCCAAAATACTGTCTTAAAAAAAGACATTAAACATGTACTTACTTTATAGTGTGCAAAAGAGTCAGACTTCTTCTTTCAAGGGAGGATAAACGTAGTTAGAAACTTACTAAGGATAGGTGGATAGAAACTTACTAAGACTTATTGCAGAATGAAATTTAAAAGCTAAGTTGCATGGTTGTTTTTATGCAGTAATAAACCGAAATTTACAAATATGTTGCTATAGGCTAGGCAACCGCATTGTGCATTTGCTCTCACCAAACCTACGAATTTTGATGGGAACTTTTGCCACAGGATAGGTTTTGTGAAAAGTAAATGACAAGCAGATATTTGTCCACCGGGATAATGCTTATGACTGGAGAACAAAACTCAACCATTAATCAAGACAGTGATTAGTACACATATAGTGTATAAAATGAAAAAACTGACTTTTTGCACTCTTACATTCATTTTAATTGGCTATCAATAATTAAGGACAAGTCAAATGTGTATGAGATTAATGAATACGCCATAAAATGCATCGATGCCGCAGCGGAAGTGGCTGATCAGAAGTATGACATTGACCATACTATGAATCCACCTGAAGTCTGGTATGACATATTCCCTAGCTTGGACGAAACATGGAAAAATTATGCAAAGTCATATTGCATTCTTCCGTATATTCTTTTTGATCCATCGTGTCAGTTCAATGCATTTCTTGATGGCAATGTCGTAACTTGTCCTAAGTGTAAAGGAGACGACAAAATGAGTAAAACAAATACGCCTGGTCATCTAGTCAACACGAAAATCTGGAAAAATGGGTGGTTACAGAGACATAATCCTCCAATAACTTTAGCTATTTAAAGTTACATCTGCCCAATAAAGGACTCCGTTTTGGTCAGTGGAATGTAAACCACCTAACTAGCAGTAAATTTGAACAAATTAAACTTCTCCTCACAACGAACTCAGATTGTATTGATATTTTGTTTCTGACGGAAACGTTTCTAAAACCTTCAAACTGCGACTTCCTCTACAATATACCTGGTTTTACTTTACTGCGGAAAGATCGTTTACATAAAGCTGGTGGAGGTATAGCTGTGTATTGTAGTAACGCATTAACCTTTAATCGCCGCGTCGACCTTGAAAATGATTCTGTCGAGATTTTATGGCTCAAAATCTGCCCATTCAAGTCCAAACGCTCGCTGTTGATATCTGGCTGTTACCGTCCACCATCATACTCTAGAGATGATGATAAACTATTTGATCAGTGTATTGAAACCACCTACTTGACTAATAAAGAAGTTATACTAACAGGTGATTTTAACATCAACTTTCTTTCACAAGAATTCAAAAAGCACTACTTGTCAAAAAGTTTAATGAACATGCATTTCTCTCAGTTGGTATCTGATGTTACTCGACCTTCAAGTGGTACTTGTTTAGATCATATCTATACTAACAAATCTCAGCATATCACCGCAGCACTAGTGGAAAACTATGCTCTTTCTGATCATCTACCAACGTTTGCTGTTCGTAAATATTTCAAGCAGTCTAAATCAACTAACTCTCATGATTCAATAACTTACAGAGACCTAAAGAATCTTAATATATCTGCATTCAAAAACACATTAGCAAACTCCCCTTGGGACACAGCCTTCTTATTTGATGATATTAATGATGTTCTCGCCACTTGGGAAGGTATATTTTTTCAAGCAATCGACCAACATACCCCAACAAAACAAAAACGTATTGCCAAGTCTAAGCAGCCTCAGTGGATTAATGGTGACATCCTTAATCAGTTAAAGATTAGAGATAACCTGCTCTCAAAAGCTAGAAAATCTGAAACTAATTCAACCAATGCATGGAAACAATACCGTATCGCAAGAAATTTAGCTTCAAACATGATCGAAAAACTAAAAGAAATTATTTCAAATCTTCCATTCAAAATAACAAAGGCAACGTAAAGTCTATTTGGAAATTGATTAAATCTCTTGGAGGTAATAATAAGCCATCGCGCCTGCCAGAATTCCTCATTGGTGAATGCAATAAAGTGTTAAGGAATAGTTGTGAAATAGCCGAAGCTTTCAATATTCACTAAACATCAATCGCCAGTAAAATCAAATCCTCGCTCTCTCCTATCAATAACTTTGATCTTAGTAAGTTGAATCAGTTCGTAAAATCGAAGTTATCACCTAACAAGTCTGCGTTCAGCTTACCACCCATCACATGTGAGTTTGTTGAAAACTACGTGTTGAAGATACCATCTAGTAAAGCAACTGGAGCTGATGGCATTAGTGTGAAACTGCTTCAAGCAGGCATCAAGGAGTTGGCACCATCAATATCTAGGTTAATCAATATGTCTTTGACTAGCAATCAATTTCCCTCAAGATGGAAAATAGCTAGAGTCACTGCGTTATTTAAGGCTGGCGAAATTTCCGATCTTAACAACTATCGACCTATCTCTATTTTACCTGTGCTTTCAAAGATCATTGAACGACATGTACACGACTGTCTGTTTTACTATCTCACTATAAATAATCTGATATACTCCAATTAATCGGGTTTTCGAAGCGAATTTGGCACAGAAACTGCCGTTGCATTTATCGTTGACTCTCTTTTACTCAACCTGGATAAAAATCTCATTAATGGCATGGTCCTAGTCGACTATAAGAAAGCCTTTGACATGGTTGATCACTGTATCCTGCTTGATAAACTTGGAGCATACCATCTTGATCAGAGTTCGCTTGATTGGTTTACATCCTATCTATCAGACCGTAAACAATATGTTAACTTCAAAGGCCAGTCTTCTACAACAAAAGTAATCACGGACGGAGTACCACAGGGTTCTATCCTTGGTCCTCTATTGTTTCTCGTTTTTATAAACGATTTGCCTCTACATATCAACACCCAAGTAGATTTATTCGCTGATGACACTACCTTACTCGCTGCCACTGATTATAATGATATTAATGAACTTAATGAGAAATTATCTCTGGAAGTCTCTAACGTTCAAAACTGGGCCATTACCAATAAACTGC
This sequence comes from Paramuricea clavata, assembly GCA_902702795.2. Classification (NCBI taxonomy): domain Eukaryota; kingdom Metazoa; phylum Cnidaria; class Anthozoa; order Malacalcyonacea; family Plexauridae; genus Paramuricea; species Paramuricea clavata. The sequence goes on along the minus strand of CACRXK020004291.1, from coordinate 235 downwards.
CTCTCAATACCACTAAGACCAAAACCATTCTGATTTCTGGTAAACGTCTTAAAGCTAAGCTTACTCCTGAAAATCAAACTCTCGATATTAAATTGAACGATGGTTCATTAGAACAAGCGCACACTGTGAAATTACTGGGCTTTAATATTGATGAAGATTTAAACTTTGACACTCATGTTGATATAATGGCAATGAAACTATCGAAACGTATTGGAATATTGAAGTCTATAAAATC